>JAODUG010000008.1:3643666-3655639 GCA_027564795.1 Aphredoderus sayanus
AGCGAGAGAGAGAGAGAGAGAGAGAGAGAGAGAGAGAGAGAGAGCGAGAGAGAGAGAACTGGAAGAGGCGGGGGCTTACCAGTAAAACCCGGGAAAGAAACAGTAGCCGTATTTAGAGTTTGATCTCCAGGAAAGCATCCAAAATTTGAAGAGAAAGAAAAGGGTGAACCCATGCCAGAACATTACTCGAGATTCAAAAGTGCCCCCCGACTACAAACTGGGGACTGACAAAGTTGTCTCTTTGGCAGTCGCGCCTCCTATTGAACCGGTAATTTATTCAAAGGAGATTTTTATCCCCACGATCTGATTATTATGATAATCAAGTGACCTAGACCCCTTTTCTTGGCTCTTGTCTACGGGGCCCCGGACTCGGCGGTGACAGTAAAAGCTGATTTGCACGGTCTCACCCCCGGCGATCCAACCGGTCACATTCCACGACTCCTCGGTATCAAAGAGGCACATAATGGAAAATACTCTAAGCGCGCACTTGATTCAGGCGCAAGAGTGAGGCGATATAGTCTCGCCGGGGGCTTTATGTCAAACGAATACTGGTAGACCAGACGAGATTACACGAAACTTTTATAATCCCAAATGGACCAGACTGGGTTTCAAACAACATGGGAAAGATCTCAGTGAGCGCTGGCCGCAATACCAGTAGGCAATATGACTCAGCACTGCCAGTCTACAATATGTAGGTGTATCAATGGGCTATTGACGAGATCGAATATCTATGTGGCCAATAACAGACAAAATGTGTGACTATGTGTCTGGAGAAAAATAGGAGGGATGGCCTCCTATATTCTATAGGCCTATATATTCCAACAGAGCTCGTTTTCATGTCAGAGGGTGGAGACAAGACATGTCTACATAGTGTCATAGGGTGGGAGGGCCTTGGTGTGGCGATAGGCTATATGTTTTGGGCAGACCTGTTTCAAATGTATATGCATCTAACAGCGAGGAATGATGCACGCGAGGAGCGCCGATCAGTTCACTTCGCTCTCCGCGGAGGGAGGCGCAAGACGCCTCCACTGGAAATAACGGTGACTAGAAACATCCACCGCGGAGGGGGACCCCCGTCCGTGAAAAGCTGAATGGACGGGGCCGACGCGACGTCACGGGCGAGCTGCGGCCATGAAGCTCAAGAATATGCGCGCGCCAGTCACCGGGCTCTCACTCGTTCTGCGTCTTCCGACTCACTCGGTTGGCCGTTTTGGAGCGCACACGCGGCCGTGACTCGCAGGCAACGCAGTGAGTATATAATAAAGCATGTTTCTTCGATTATTTAAGAAAGGCATATTGTACTGGGGGCCTAACGTCGATGCAGGGAGAATAAAGATACATTTACATGTTAGCGCGTCGCCACCGCTGTTGGAACAAGCGCGAACATCATCTGTTAGTCTTGGCATTGGCACTAAACGTGGCGATGGACACGAGAAATGAGGGCGAGTGTTTGCTCTAACAGATGTTCTTGTTCCAAATGAAAGTGCATTCGAAAGCCATTTATTATTTTTTAATCATATTATAGGATTATACAATATATGATTTCTTTGGAAATAGGCCACACATATGAAATAATGCGATAGGCTATAGGCTGCTATGTGGACTATTGGTTACACCACACTACATTGCATTTGATCAGACTTTTAAAGTATGTAGTAGAAATTATTTAAATTGCGCAATGAATGTGAATGTACTGTCTATTCAGTTTCATATAGCCACGATGAGAGGTCACGATTACACAGCAGCAAAATGTAAAATAATGCAGTGCTTACATAAATAGCATAACAAATACATAACAATAACAAAAAGTCAAAATACTCAATTTGTATCTATATAATTTACTCTTAAGACAGAACCCTTTAATAACTCTCTACATATCTCTCTCTAATTTGACCCTATTAACAAGACAGCCACAAAATACGTATGTGAACGGGCATGTGGGACATATTGACAGATATGGGACATATAGTTACTTTTAAATGTGTTTGTACAGTGGCACCATCATTAGAATGACCTGACATCGCCTACAGACAGACAACATCAAAAGCACTAAAGCTCCCATGCTGAGACTGAGATTAATATACATAAACCATTACATGACTTCATGTGACGTGAGGATTACCGCCACACACGACTGCAATTCAGGCATAACGGGATGCGTTCATACACACATATCCGGCAGATCAGCCTATCTGATCACAAGGCCAAATAGCCACCCCGCACGTGAACACCGGCTATAGAGCACACATGCGCAAGGACACATTGCAGGGCAGGTGCATGTTTGCGTGTTATACTCTGTGGATGTAGATATATGCAATTTACAACAAAACATAATTCATCCATAATTCTGAACGAAATGGGTATTTTTGTAGATATCACATTTTTGTTCTTTGAGGCAATATGCGCAAGCACGAGCGCGCGCACACACAGATATATGGACAGATATGGAGAGCAAAAGAGAGTCACACAAATTAAACCGAAAGTTAAACGTGTGTGGCCTGAATATCTAGTCTGGGCTATACATCCAGGTGCTGCAGTATTTTTGACCACACTATAGATTGTCATCTGACAGTCGACGACTAAATGCAATTTAACTGACTTTCAGACTGAAAGGAATAAGATGGCTCACAATTTTAAATAAGAGAGACTAGTGAGTTTAACCTTTTGTGCTCACCGTTTTTGCAGATAGAAAATGTCGTATGTTGACTTTCCTGTTTGAATACCCGGCATGTCAAATGGAGCAATTTTGTCTATGCACACTGTGTGGTCTATTGTATAAATATAATTACCGTCTCTTTTTTCAGGATCCCTGGCGAGACATTCTTCGGCCCTAGAACACGTGGCATAGGTAATCTGCTACAACCGTATTCACTCTAACTTTACGCATCAACACATGAGGGAATCGTTTTTCGTATTGGTAAAAGTTTTGAAGGAGAGCTAGTTAAACTTTTAGTATACAGTAATTATAACCAATCTTATATGGGCTAGTTAAAAAGTTATAGGCCTAGCATATAGTTATACAATAGCCTACTGTAAGCATGTAGCCCACAGCATAATGTTCCTATAAATAAAAGGTTTGGATATGGGTTACAGGTAAAATATATTAAACATGATAAATAACAATTCTGAATGACATTTAAAGTATATCAAAGAGCATTGCTTCGTGGATATTCAAATACTTCGGGAAATATAGGCTATTGGTTAAATGTTATGCAATTGAAAATCAACAGACGGCCTATGGTCTCCCTTTAACGTGAACTCAATTGACAGGCTATAAGGCTTTTGTTTATGATAGTTAATCTCAGATTAAAGGTATACCTAATCAATACATTTAAAATGATCGTAGGCCCACAGCATCTGCCTTTGGTACATTTGCAATTCAGAATATTGCATAATAAACTGAAGCCTTAAAACGTTTGCATCTCTTTTTGGAAACACACATGTTTTACATTAAATTAATAACGAAAGGCGATATGATATTAGCTATAAGCCTGCATTGAAATTATTGACAATTAGCGGTTCCAAAACGTGATGGCCAATAGAATAGCTTTACGGTGGTCACAGTGAACAGAGGGTTGATTTGGGCGCTGACGTCTATTAATGGGCTGGAATGAGTCATTTTAAGTAAATCCATTCTCGACACTGATGATACGATTAGAAAAGGTTGTAGGCATTATTACATAGGTCTATATATTACATGTAGCCTATGCCAGGAAGTATTATCAAATTTATAGCAATTATGTCAATTCCTCTTCTGGATGATGTCTATAGGCCTATGCTACAATATTGAATGTGAAAGCATATAAGAGACAATGGCTATGCACAATAGGCATTGCGTTTACATTTAAATATTAAATAAATGTATATATTACATGCATTGTATCTGTGCATTACATATAGTAAAATAATAGCAACTTCACTATTAAAAGTAGAGAATGATTATTTAACAAAATATTTTTTTAAATGTATAGACAGTACATTAGGAACACACACAGGGAATGAATAATGAAATGGCATATTACAATTTATAAAACAGCAATTACACAGCCAACTGTTAACAAATAGATTCTTAATTAAGTATGGTACAATGTCAGTGTAAAAATAGGCCTAATGTTTTTTTTGTGTGTGAAAAAAATAGTCCTAAATTCTATCAACACCTATCTACCTTTCATATCTATCTATGATATGAAATATCGAATAACAGCAATATTTCTTTATTCTTGGAATTTACTACAACAACGAGAAATTGTTTATAAATCCATTAAACATATAAATTGTAAATGTGTAAAAATTTAAATGCTGAAGGATATAATTCTATCTTATATCATTTGGAAACCTACAATTAGTATCTCTTTGTGTGAAGTGTGTACAATCACATTATTAACAAAAAAGTCAAATAGTTTTAAAGAAAAACAAAATGTATACAGTATATTGTTCTCTATAGTTTTTCTTGTATTAACAGCGCATTTGTGTGTGTGTGTGTGTGTGTGTGTGTGTGTGTGCATGAATACACGTGTATTTATGTAAATATCAGAGTGAGTCTAGGTGTTTATGGCTTAAAATTGAGCAGCCACGTGTCCCCCGAGTTATCTTATGATGATGCAACATTACAGCTTTCTGAGTACCCAGGCGTTCTGTGGTGTGCTAGAGCATGGTACAGTGGTGTGAAACAAAGCACACAGCTAGATGCTTGCAAGTGGGAACAAGCTTCTTTGTGTCTGTATTCAGATTCAACAACACAGGGGCAGTTCTTTAAACCTGTATGCAGAACAATGCCAGAGGGATTTGTTGTTTGCTAATGTTTAGTATATGTAGCCATCCCTGCTAATACTGGCAGACTGTACATTAGTACATTGGGTGTGTGTGATGAAGGGCCAGAGTGTTCTCTTTCTTGCCTTGCCTTCGTGTCTCGCTCCCCCAACATCTCTCCATCTCTCCTTGCAGTGAGAAAAGCACTTACTAGATGGTGTGGGTGGGAGGAGCATGTCACAATGGGCATATGGGGGTAGTTTTAATTAGCTAGGCTCTTGTGCCACGTGGCACCAGTATTCTGATGAGTAGGCCTACATGTACTGACAAATTTGCTGTATGTATGCAATGCCTGGGTTTGCATATATAAGTCACATTCTTTACATTGCGTGTTAGAATCAGATGAATGTGGGTAAAAATTAAGCCATTTCCATGGAGTGATCTGAAGACAGTTTGGATAGGTACTGGCACAAGCCTGAAAAGGGATAGGGGGCATCCAATAAGGATGGGGGCATAGCTAGTTTGGACTGGTTCAGTGGCACATATGCTTTATGTACAAGCATCATCACTGTGTGAGTTTGAAGAGTAAAGCCTTTGTGAGAGTAATTTCAGGCTGGATTGGATGGCCATCCAATCACCATATGGGTTCCCTGAAAGTCGTTTCGAGGCTGTTTGAGTTGGGATGAGGGGACAACTTAAACTGAAGGGTCAGACAATTCTGGAACAAGATAATACAAAGCTTCACAGTCAAGCTTTACAGATCATCTTACTAGTGTGTAATCATTTTGAATATTGATTTTTGAATATTAATTTTTGAATATTGATTTTTGAATATTGATTTTAGAATATTGATTTTAGAATATTGATTTTGGAATTTATAAATTGTGCCTTTTGCCTCAAATATTGCATGCTAATGTCAGGATGGCAAACTGTGATTGTTGATTAATTCTTCTTTTCAACTTATAGGTCAGAATCTGGCCAACATGCTACACCTGCAACTTTGGAAGATGGGTAGCCTTAGGGGTTGATTGTTATCTTTGGTTATCTAGCTGTATGAGTGATGTACATTCTTCATAAAGCTAGATAACCGAAAGTAACAAGAATCCCATTACACTCCTGAAAAGGCATGAAAAGCTAGAAGACACCCCCGCCCTTTTCAACAAAACATCACCCCCACAAACACACATACTGCGCTAATCTCAAAACAAAACTTGAGATGAAGAATATATAAAGGATATGAAAGGAAAAATACACACCAGGTAGGTTCATTCTGATATGCGTCACTCTTCGATGTTTTGCGTCACATTTCCCCTTGCAAACACACCACATAGTAATAATGTAATAGGTGTGTGTGCGTGTGTCCATGGAAGGACTCATTTTTTTATCATTGCAAGACTTTTGTAAGAGTGTGTGTTTGACATTGGTATTCTGTGTTAATAAGTATATGTGTTTCAATAGACAGGGCTATGTGTTGGTTTCTCTGTATGTTGATTGATATTTTAAAGGTTATAGATCACTGATAGCCATTCAAACTGAGGATACAAGGCCATACATATATTTAATAGGCTCCCTGGGCCACTGTCCAAAAGAAGTATGGTTGGTCCAAAAGGATCACTTTTAATCTCATAAGCACTATAGTACTATTGTGTGGGGCTGCATGTAGGAGCTTATCCTTAATATCACATGGCTAGCAGCTACAGCCATGTCAAAAGAACACACAATTCATCCAAGCCAGGCGGTGGACTATGCTAAGTTAACCAACGGCTAATCTTTTGGGCAGCCCGTTTGCTCAGTTCTATTCATGCTGCCCCATTAATGTTCACTCTTTTCATGTCTCCTTGGCATCAAGAGAACATGCAATATGAAAAGAATGCGGGCCCATTTGATGATAGGACCTACATACGGTGCTATGAATTATACATATGTTACGACTTGGATGGCATTGTGTTACTGAAGAATGCTTGCTCAGAGTTAATCCGCGGTCCAACTCCACACCAGAGTAAGTGAACAGACTAAGTATTTAGGCCAGTTTTGTTGTTGGGATTGTGATTTTTTTTCTCTTTTCCCCCTTTTTTGTGTCTTTCGCATGATGAGATGTTTGATTTGGGGTCCTGGCTATGGTTGTTTGATTTGATGTGACAGTTGGCTTGTTTATGAATGGGCCATGGAAAAGGTTCCATTGCGAGAGGTGTTTCCTTGTGGGAAGGTCTGATGGGATCTCACTGAATGCCAGTGTGTGTGTGTGTGTGTGTGTGTGTGTGTGTGTGTGTGTGTGTGCAACACTCCAGGGGGAGGTGTGGTAGAGGGTCAATCAAGCAGAAAGTCCCCCCACCCAGTAACGAGAACCATAAGCAAGAAAAGCAGAACAATTTGAGCCTTTGGGTTCTCATCCTGGGCACATGGTGGGGTGTAATTGGTCAATCAGATCTTCACAACCCCAAAGCCTCCGATGGCTGATTGGAGATGTGATTTCTTTTCTCGCCCCTGAATGTTAGAGGTGCAGCCCTGCTGAGTAGGGCCACTAAGAATTGCTCTCTCTGGAGAAACCCAACGGCCTCCACTTTGCCACACGATGTGGAGCTCCCAGACTGGCGGTGAACTCCAACTGTAATGCATATTACACATGGTGGTTTGCTGTCTAAATACACTTGCTGCACTTGAGAGTGTACTTTTAAATTCAGTTTGACACAGTACAAATCCTCAATGTCATGGAAGACTAAAGTGGAATTCCACTGAGAGCACCCTCACCTCGCAGTGTCAGTCTCACTGAACCATGCTGTTGCCCCGGTGTGCTGCATTGCAGGTGTTGAGCGTGACATTTTGAGATCGGAGCTCAGCGATCGAGAGGAGCGAGGGCCTTGACAGGAAGTGACAACCAGAGTAGTCATATCTTCTGGTGGCAAATGGGTACCTGAGGGTTTTGTCCTGTAGGGATAACACAACGCATTTATAGTCGGTTCACAGGACAAACTGACCACTATATTATATATTATAACAGGAATTCATAATTGTGATTGATTGGCTAATTTAAGCAGCAGATTGGACTGGCAGTTTATTCAAATGGCCTCATGGAAAATGTAGCACTTTAGGGAAGTATGAGGCGTTTTGGAAGCGCTAAGATAAATCGCTCTCGTCTTCCCATGTCTGTGTCACTTACAATGTTAATCTAACTAGAAACTGAAGTGCGGGACAGCTTGTGTTTATACCCTAAGCAGTGCAGAGGGAGATGCATGTCATGGTGCCACTGTTCCTGTCCAGCACTGTGTGTGGCACAGTTATATCACTAACGGCTCACACAGGGGACCCCACAGTAGAGACATAGCATTTGCCTGCCTGAAAATGGCCCAGAAACGTGAGAGTTCCTCACATGTAGCTACCTCAGGGCCTCCCTCCCTGACTCTTTCATTTTTTTTTTTGTCTCACAGCAATGTCTGAAATAGAATGTGTGAGTGGATAAGGGAAGGAGGCAGGGGCATAGGGAGGAGGGCGGTGGATTTTGTTTCCAGCTTTCATGCACTAGGCAAGCAGATTTAGACTCCAAGTGTCAAGTAGAAAAACAGCCATTGTGGTGGGGTCCTGCCGGCCCCCCCACCAGTAGTCTTTACAGTCAATAGAGCTAGTCCACTTGTCACTGAGGGACAATGGGCCCTTTTGCCTCCCTTTCAGCAACCACCGGGTCCGAGCAGCCAGACAGTTTGCTGAATACAACCGGGTGATTCTTGCCCCTTTTTCTCTCCCTCTTTTTTTCTCTTGACGGAACACACCAACAGGGCTTGGAAAATGGTTTCGCTGTTGGGCTAGATTAGGCCGGGCCCTGTAGTCTTGAAACACTGCTGCGCCGTACGCCCCTAATGCTCAAAGAGAACTGAATGCATCTCAGACATTTGCAGAAGTCAATGGGCCTACACATACAAAGGAGATTACGTTTGGAAACTTAGCGGTAACAGGTGTACTTTGACTCTACTTGGACCACACTGGAGGTGGCTGTTGTTGGTGAGCCCCCATAGCTCTATTCGACTCCCCATTGGTTTTGACATTTTTGGTGAAAATTATTCAATTCATGTTAGATGTTGAGAAAGGAAATTCTGGCGCTTACCATTTTCACTGCTTTGAAAGTACAGCACAGTTTTGCTACATTTCTCCAGTTGCCATGTTTTCCCATCAAGGGGCTCACTCGACATCTTTAGATGTGGAGCTATGCTTACCTGAGAGACTGAGGGTAAACAATGTGAAAATCAAAGGAAAGGATAGAAATATCACATTTCACAAATCATGCATTTCAACAACAAAGCATGATTTCATTAACATTACAGCTCAGTCAGTAGTGTTTGGTTTCTGTTCTTTTAAAATAAAATCGAATCAATCCATCAAACAAAAGAACAGATAAACTATGTGAGGTTGAGGAAAGCAGTGAGCACATTTGTTTGTGTCAACCATTAATGAATATTTGGTTTAGCGCCTCCATCGACAGAAAAAATCCCATTCTGGTGAAATGACTTGGCCGAGCTTCCAATGAAGGGGCTGCTGAGATTGAAGCTTGGTCCAGCTGCCATTGTTTAGTGCTCTCTCACACACCTACGAGTACAGCGTAAGCACACAATTTCATTGTTGTGCGAGCTGTTAATATCAGAGGCTGCACAATAGAGACCATTCTCCATATTTGCATAAGGCACTTTTCCAACAAGGACTCAGAGAGGGCTTGAAAACTGGTCCTCTCCAGTGCCAATGGCAAAAAAATGTCAAGTACCAATTAGGAGAGGTTTGCCAGTATTCATAGGTGCCCCACCCATGTCCCTCCCTGCCTAGTCACCCCAACTCTCTCACACTAAAAATTCACCCCTGTCTTTACCACCTTGCTCCAGATTCAGACATAGACCTTCCTCTGCCATCACAGAAAGACAAAAGCTGTCTCCCCCAGTGTCAGCTAATGGATTACCCTTTCTACTGGGCTCAGAGTATTTAAAAAATCAGACAGCATATGCTCGTCACTGATTACTCAACTTTCTTTGTTGATTCTTTGAATAGCATGGTTTAAAGGCATTACTTGGCTAAACATCTGAGATACAGCCTTCACCTGATGGAATAAAGTACAGGCTACATTGTGACCATTTGGTTAAAAAGTCTACATTTTGTGTTGCAAGGTGTGAGTAATTGTAGTCTGTATGCTTTTCATGAGCAATTACATTTCTTAATTCGTACAGTGCACCAATTTGTTTTTTTGTGATGCTAATTGCACTTGCGTTCTCATTTTCTCATTGACTTTTGTAATTGCACAGTCTGACTTATTGATGTACAGTATGCAGTTGGTGATGCATACTATTTTGAATGTAAAGTGCAGGCAATGAATGAGATTTATTTTAAGTAACAAAAATCACAAGATACAACCATCTCTATGCCTGCATAGAGATGGCAAGTTAGCTCAAGCTAAGCTTGATAAATGTCAACATCTCTTAACATTTTACACAATTTTGCCATTGCTGAAAATGCAACATGGTAAATACAAAATAAATAAAAATAAAAATAAATTAAACAAACATATATATATATATATATTAAGGCATCAATTTAAACCTTGGCTTTAGGCATTATTATCTTATTGTATTAGCATAAACCTTGCAGAGGCATTGAATGACAAACTGGTATACTGTTAAAATGACACGGGAAACATCATGTTTGATAAAAAAAAAAAAAAAAAAAGGTAATCGTATTTGTCTATTTGGGCTACCCTTGTTTTCCAAAATGCATTTATCTAACTTCCTGCTACTCAAAAGGATTTCTCTGTTGTCCCTTTTCGCTTTCCTTCTTTCATTCAATCTCTATGTAGATTTTTTTTTTCTTTCCTAGCCTTGATTCTCAGATGGTTGGATCTGATTTGCATGCATTTGCATAATGAAAGTCATTTGCATGCTCAGGGGCAGACTGTACCATGAGAACAGACATGAAAAGGTGTGTGTGTGTGTGTGTGTGTGTGTGTGTGTGTGCGTGCGTGCGTGCGTGCATGTGCGTGTGTACTCGCAAACGTGTGCTACCGTGATACTATACATGGGCTATCTTTTCCTCTTTTTCCCCTTTCTTTTTCTTTTTTTTTTTTACGAGTGAAGCGCACACTCAAAATATATGTGTCTTCCTGCCCTCTGATTTGCCCTCCTCTGTGCTGCGTGCAGGCTACCATCACCGGCACACCGCTGAGGGAGAGCTGGCAAAAAGGAGTGTGAAAAATAGACGAGCAGAAGGAGGAGGAGGGGCGGCTGTTGATTCTGCCCTCTCCTGCATCGCCTCTCCTCCCCTCCTCCCCTCCTCAACAGACTGCCCCTCTTCCCCGAGCTGCCAGACGCAGCCCCGCGCCACCATCTTAGAGCGATGCTGGCACGAAATGGAAGAGGGAAGACACGAGGCGCAGGTGACGTGCCACGAAGCCCGGCGCACCACACCACTGCACCACTACACCCCACACGGCGACCACACGGCCCACCTTTCTCCTTCTCCCCGCCCGCACCCCCACCCCCCCCCCCCCTCGCCTCCACACGAGCCCCAGCGCTTAATCGCCGCGCGCGCGTTCGTTAATTGCGGACTTCACGAGACGCGGCGTTGATGAGCCGTGTGGGGGGCGGGGACGTCGCTATGGGAGGAGCGTGTGTCGCGTGCTGCTCGGTGTTAAATCACTGCGCGCTCCGTGCCGCTTCCAGGCGGCTTTCAGTGGGCATCTGCCCTCCAAAGCATCCCCGTTTTCTCTCTCTCCTAGCTCCCGTTTGGGAATTCTCCCGCACATGTCCCAACATGGCGGCAGTTGCCATTTTGGATAAACGGCACAAGCTGCTCGCGGCCGACAGAGGGACATGTCCTAATACTCTACTTCCTCACAATTAGTGAGACACAGGGAGATGTTATCACACTGTAGTATTCACACTGTTATTTTTCCAGCTTATCTGCAGTAGAGCTGAGGCGTGCATTAGTCTGCAAGCCCCTTCGCGTTTACCTTGACCCTGGAAACAGGCTACAAAGAAATGTCAAGTTGAAATGCTTAAGGCAGTCTGTAGAGAGGATGACATATCTCAAATCAAGAATGTGCAGGGACACTGCAGTGCCACACCATTGCAAAACACCCAGGCAGAAGGACAGGAGAGGTGTGAGAGAGAGAGAGAGAGAGAGAGAGAGAGAGAGACAGAGAGAGGAGGAGAGGATTGATAGACAAGAGATGGCGAGGAACTGCGCGAGTGAAAGCGT
>JAODUG010000008.1:3666146-3686583 GCA_027564795.1 Aphredoderus sayanus
GTATTTGTGTTGTTTTATGTGCCTTTTAACCCTCCTGTTGTCTTCGGGTTTCAAACACACACCTTGTTGTGCCAGCATTGCACATCATATGTCTGTGTAAGATGTAGAATTTGGTTTAGCGCCTTCTATCTGCGACAAAGAACTAGTGATTTGGGTCATTCTGACCCAGAGGACATCACAAGGGTTAAGCATATAGTTCTATGGTTGTAGGCTACACCTGAGAAATTCAGGAAGCTTTCAATCTTGCGCAAACCCAATGATTTAAAATAGTAGGCCGGTTCAGTAGGCCTACTAACAGTGAAGGTTCTGCTAGGAATGTGACAGTAGTTTATTCTTTTTTTCATATTGTCTATATTAATGCAAGTGTAACCGACTAGCATCTATTTTCACACAACCCCCACCTCCTCCCCCTCTCCACCGCGCGCACACACACACACACACACACACACACACACACACACACTCACTCCAGATTTGATATCCTCCATCACATGCTAGCCTATACAGCAATGTGCAAATTATTATGAAGTAATATTTTGCCTTTCAATTAGCCCACAGTCTGAAACTCAAGTTAAATCATGGTATGGATATCAACGACTTTACCAGTGACACAACAGTGCCTTTTTGTTGGGTGGCCCCTGTGTCGTGGAGCTGCGTAGGCCTATGTTTTGAGATGCAAATTTACTTAGTAGACAAATTGTGCATTACAAGATGGTTCTTTCAAATATAATATATTAGTAAACAATATCCAAAGATACAATATTGTGACATACTGCATACCTACTGATTACACAATTAAATACAGCACTGACTCTGGTTTGAGCACTGTTGAGCTAGCAATTTAGTAGAATTGAGTTTTGCTAGCTCAGCAGTGCTCAAACTAGTGTCATACATTTTTAAATGATCTTTGTCTACTTTCTCATCCTAATATCATTTTAAGCATGATGTTTGGGAGCCTGCTGCTAGCTTTCCTGTGTGCGGTGACTGCGGCCATGTTTGACGCAAAGCTGGACCTCCACTGGCAGATGTGGAAGAAGACCCACAACAAAAGCTACAAAACAGAGGTATTTGACACTGTGAACCTAAATAAGGGCATATATATGTTTTATATTATTTGTCAAAGTGGTAGTTTGTAACATCTATTATGTGATTAAAACACTTTTAAACCTCACATTTTGAGCAGCTTACTGGTTCTAACAGTAGATATCACTCAAATCATTTCTTCTCTCCACTGGCTCCCTGTTAAGTTCCAAGAAGACCAACCCCCCCACTCTTTTAGCCACCACACAGGTTTAGATCATTGGCCAGGGCTACTTGTTGTTTCTATGTCTAGGCTTAAAAGTAAATGTGCCCCTAGACTTTGGAATGCTATTGCTTGTGAGATACGGCTAGCACAATCAGTATGATCTTCTAAATAACTTATTTAAAGCCACCTTTTATAGACAGGCTTGTGTTTATGGTTCCCATTTATTACTAATTTATTATTTACAGTAAACATTTTACTTTCATTATATTTTATATTTCAGTTTTTTTATCACACATTTCTGTTACTGTTATTGTGGATATTGACTTTTTTTGGGGGGGGTAAATTGTTTTTCATGATCAGTATATTATCTCTGTATTTTGAGGTGGAGGAGCTAGGTCGCAGGGAATTGTGGGAGAGGAATTTGCAGCTAATCACAGTACACAACCTAGAAGCGTCAATGGGCTTGCACACCTACGAACTGAGCATGAACCACCTGGGAGACATGGTTAGTTAAAAGTCTGAATCACAAGAAGGTTTTTAATCTCTCTCACACACACATACACATGCACATACACTCACACTCACACACCTGTACTTTATGTCTATGTTTTCACCTTCATCCACAGTTTGTCATTGTCAGTGCTATTGGGAAGTAAAATGTAAAAAATATTGAGCAGCAGGCACAAAATTCTGTAGATGTTATGAGAAATCATAATAATCTATATAGTACATAAAAGCTATATTGAATTATTGACGTCAAAGTGCTCTTCTAGAAAGGCACTGCTTTGAAATATGTTAATATTATTTGTTATGTTGTAACATTTATGGCTGGCTCAGAGCCGCAAACGCAAACTCCAGAGACTACAGCAATACATTAACAATGGTAACAATGGTTGTCCAATGACATCCATTAACTCACTAAACAAATTCAACAGAAATAGGCTCCCACAATATTTTGGGATTTGTTTTTGAACAAACAGCGGTAATTTAGATCAGCTCCTGATTCTTTTAGACACAAGAAGAAATTCTCCAAACTTTTGCAACGCTGCGTGTCCCTTCTGACCTCAAGAGGGAGCCCTCTGCTTTTGTGGGAACAAGTGGGGTTGCTATTCCTGATACCATGGACTGGAGACAGAGAGGCTGCGTCACGAGTGTCAAATATCAGGTAAAACCCAAAGCCTTATTTAGAAAGAAAAATGCGTCTCGATCAACAGTAGTGCAACTGTACGGTCTGTCCACATTGGTGTTAGTCTGAATGAGGAAGTGTCTCTGGTGTTGCAACAGTGTGTGGTGTGTAATTTCCCTGTTACATGACATGAATGATTTTCTCTCATGGAACCCTCATGTGTAAGATAATTCCAACTTTCTAATCACCTCTAGGGGGCATGTGGTTCTTGCTGGGCCTTCAGCGCTGCAGGGGCACTGGAGGGCCAGTTAGCCAAGACCACTGGGAAGCTGGTAGACCTCAGCTCTCAGAACCTGGTCGACTGCTCCAGTAAATATGGAAACTATGGCTGCAGTGGTGGTTTAATGCACCATGCCTTCCAGTATGTCATCGATAACCATGGCATTGATTCTGATTCATCCTACCCCTATAAAGGAATGGTGAGTCACATGGTTGGAAATATTGCAGATACATCAACATATTGCAGGGAGCTTTGGTGGAACCTGCTGTTGCTGTAGATGATCTGCTCATTGTATCCTCCGCAGAGTTTTTTCTCGGCAAATCTTCAATTATAGTAGCAATCCGCCAAGGTGCAAATGCACCTGGCTTAAAAAGGAAATAGGAAAACACACCCAAAACACACCCATGAATAATGAATAATGAAGAGAGTAACTACATATTTTTTGAACCATGCTCCTGGTGCTGCAACCATTTCTTCTACGTTATGCAATCTAGGCTGCAGTGGGGAAAAGCGCTCATTTCAGGAGTCTAGGGTTTTGTGTTCCTCTGTATTGAATCCAGTGATGCATCTCACATCCAGATATATCTGTGTTCCATAGAGTGGTAGTGCTTGGTTAAATTAAGCCTAGTCACAGAGGCCTAATTCAACCAAACATCTGTGATGGGAAGTGGCCATAAAATAACACAATGGCAACCGCTAGAACCCCTTGCTCTAATAATCAATCCTTGACGGCCACACTTTAGTGTAATTACCATAAGGATGACATAACTGTGCATTTGTAGTGCTTATGTAGATGTGATCCTCTGGCCACAGCAACAACAGTGCCGCTACAGTGCCCAGAGCCGTGCAGCTAATTGTTCCAGCTACAGTTTCCTCCCTGAAGGGAACGAGCAGGCTCTGAAAGAGGCCCTGGCCACCATTGGACCCATCTCTGTGGCGATTGATGCTACAAGACCCACCTTTGCCTTCTTCCACTCAGGTAGGAACACTCCAATTGCAATGTATTTGTCAGTGGCAAAATAGGCAAATGGTAGAGAATGTGAGAATAACTAGCAAATTAAAGCTACAGTATGCAATATATATTTGTTAAAAATGACAGTTAGCAAGTGTCATTTACCATTCTTAGAAGTAGTGCAAAGTTTTCTAGCGAGGGTCAACCTTCTAACCGATAACAAAAGTTTAAAGGGCTCACCTTTTGTTTGTGAAAAGTTTGTTGTTATTGCATATTGTCATTTTGATATTAACTTCATAAACCTGTCATTTCAGGGGTCTACAGTGACCCAACCTGCACTCAGAAAGTCAACCATGGTGTGTTGGCCGTGGGGTATGGAACACTGAATGGCCAGGACTACTGGCTGGTGAAGAACAGGTAAAGGGATTTCACACATATTAGTGATTCTACATCCCCCATCTGCCCCATACACATCTAAAGGCCCATATAACCCTGCCACCTGCTCGCGTCATGCATTGTGAGAATACTTGGACAATAGAGAAGTGAAACATGGAAGTTCTAAGTCTAAAAAAAAGTATTAAATGTAAAATAGATTTTCCTTTTTTTTTTTTTTTTTTACAATATATACTGTATGTTCTTGCTTAAAATGAATCACAGAAAGTGTTGAAAGTACTAATAAAACCTTTACATACCCTTTTCGTTAAACAGCATGTTTTGCCTGTTCTTGTGACTATATTGTGCGTATAGACAGTAATATAATTGATATAATTAAATTTTTATGTTTTTACATTTGTATTTTTCCTTTTTATAATACGTTGTTGTAATCTTCATCCTTGTTTTCCATTTGAATGTGTAAATGACCTCTAAACTTATTATATTGTTTCTCCACTCTGCAGTTGGGGAATAACATTTGGAGACCAGGGTTACATTCGAATGGCACGCAACAAGAACAACCTGTGTGGCATTGCGTTGTACTGCTGCTATCCTGTTATGTAAGCTGGAGAGCAACAACAGCAACAGAATTATTTTTGTATTGTTTTAATCTTTTCAAATCTTTATGTGTACTGCACTTTTAACATTGTAAAGGCCAAGGATGGCTGGGGTAATAAATACTACTTTACAGATTATTTTATGTAATTTGTTACAACGCATAATTGTTGTTTTGGTGTGAGGTGGGATTTAAGTTCTACGTTATTTTTCAATACTGTGTGGTGCACAAAATTACAAAATGATTATGTTTAATATTTTTTTACATCAGGCCTATACCTATGGACTGATATATGCTACCTCTATCTCTCACACAAGGTCAGAATAAAGTCAACGGACCAGAATGCACTGCTGGGTTACAAATGAGTCATTTTTATTTTTTTAGTGCAACATCACAACAAACAATTTTCACATGAGGTATTCAAAGGGATTTTCTTTAGTTGTTGATACAAAATGTCCCACCATGATTGACGTTTAAAGTGTTGTGTATCTTTTTTTTTTCCATTTTTTTTTTTTTAAAGCCTTTGGTTGGTTAGCCACATTCATTAGTAAGTCTAACACATGGACAAGAATGGCACAATAAAGCATGGTGGGTCGAGTACAAGCTGAGGACACTCAGACGTAGTCAAATATAATATTTCCCCTCAGCTCGTCCCTGTTTAAAGCTTTTTTTGTATGGATTTCATTAATTCCTACTTACAACAGTGGGATCGAACAGCATTTCAACTACATTAAACATTTTGGAAAAAAGAGGGGTGACAGGGGCGGGGGATGTTTACAAATGTGGAAAAATAGCTTCTGTCTCCTCTGACCTTTTATTTATTTATTTTTTACTTTAGATGAGCGCATGATTCTTGGGCTTTTATGTTTACAGTAAGTCACATGATTCTATAGATTTGGAAAAACAAGGAATAGGCAACATTGATTACAGCAAGATCCCCCTTGCTTGGATTGTCACCTCCTTTTTTTTTTGGTCTTGAGAATGATTTATTTATATACAGGACATGGATCAATATGACACTCTAGCATACTGGAGTTTAGCTTTGGCTGGACGGGGCGTCATCGGCTCCGCTTGCGGATTGATTCCAGCACGTTTGGCTTGACATGAGGAAGAGACAGATGGACAGACAAACAGATGGAGAGCTAGATAGACAGACACCCTGACAGAATGGAATCTTTGGTTAAGGAATATCTTTGCCACACAACATCTCACATAGTTGAGGTAGATGGGTAAAGTCTTCATGTAGGCTACACACAAGGAGAGGAGCAGGACAAATAGGGAACACTGGGGTGTTTACAGAGTCAAGACTTCCATCCGCAGACACAGCCTTATGTCAGTTTCTCAGTTCCAGTCTAAGATAATAGTGGTTTAACAGAAATATATAGGTATTACCAGGCTAACAGAAGCTAGCCACTCTGGTGCCTTTTGACTTCACTGAGTGCTACGCTAGCCCTGATAGGCAACTGCCAAAACTACACATTGTACAGAACTATTTAGCAGTCACCCATCAATCTTTGGTTACTTTTTGGTATAAATGTCACTTACAAAAGGAGGTTCCTTTCTTTATTATTCCTGCCTTCCTTCTCAAACCTCGCTTTAAGGGGTTGAGTTCCTACAAATCCACTAGGGGGAGCCGCAGGCTAAAATGGCAAACACCTGCCTGCTACCTCTGTCCACAGATAGGCAGCAGAGTTGACACCGAGCAGAAGGGGATTGGCCTAGGACAAAAACCTCTGTCTCTATCTTTATGCTCCTAGTTGTGGATGACCAAAGGGAAACCTGAAAGGTGTCCCCTCACCTTTGATACAATGATGATGATGAGCAACGGGGTAAGGTTTTGATCCCCCTTACCAGATTCAACCCCTGTCACCCCCTATACCTCGACTCCCATTCTCTCTCAGCGTGCTTACAATTGTTGCTCATTAAAATTTCATTCTCCTCCATGCCCTGATACTCCAGCCCTCTCTGTTCCTGAGACATCAGCACCCCCACCCCCACCCCGCATGATTCAGCCACCTCTCTGATCTCGCTCCCCGCCCCCTCTGAAGGCCCCCTAAAGCCCAAAGGTCTGACCGAGAGCGGCCGCTAGACCAGATACCCAGAGAGGAGACAGAATGTAAAAAAAAAAAAAAAAAAAAAAAAAAAAAAAAAACAGCCTTTGAAGTCAGCGAAAAAGTCGATGGCCTCTTTCATGACCGCCCATCTTTCAAGTGCACGCTGTGAAGGGAGCCCTGGCAACCCACCCCTTCGAATGCTAAAGACAGAGAGAGAGTGAGGGAGGACGGTGGTCAAGCTAGCCTTTAGCAGGCAGCGTTTATGTCGGGTCAAGCGACCCAGACGCGTGCTGGTTCCTTGCTACCAATCAGCCAGACCACAGCAAGTCAATAAAATAAGCTAACTCCAACCTCGGAGTTGAAAACGGCGCACTTACGGACCTAGACCAACCCCCTGCCATCGCCCCACTTGGAGCAGAACACCACCCTAAGCCAAGCCTGTGGAACTGAGACAACCGGCGGAAGGTTTTTTCACGTGTGGACAGTGAGGACAAGGAGACGGAGACAAGAGCACTGCACTGTATTGGGGCTGGGAGTTTGGCGCAGGGTCATAACCATGCAGGACCTCCAGGCACGTTTCCAAGTGGCCCCGGAAGGACCCACGCCCAAAGGCCCAACGCGCGCTCCTCTAGGCCCCCATTCATTTCGTGCACACCTTGCTGAATGGTTTTTGTTCTGAACACGACTTCATAAGCAACCCGTGAACCTATGGATGTCACATAATCATTATTATTAGCAATATTATTATTCATCATCAATCAGTATTATTATTATTATTATTACCACAACATTCAAACAAGCTTTGGCCTTGGCGTTAAGAGCTGAACGCAGAGACATTTGCAATAGTAAAGAAATCCCCGTTATCCTCCAAAAAAAAAAAAAAAAAAAAAGAAAAAGGCCAGGCCTTGTAAATAGAGATACATTAACATCATTGGGTTTGGGGAACGGGAGGTATACAGGGACAGGGGTGAGGGTTCAGGCCGTACATTCAGGGAGGACAATCTTAATCTTTGGTATTACGATGGGAATCTACAGCTAAAAGTGCCCATCAGAAAAAAGTATTCAGTATCACACAGACATACAAAGCATTGTTAAATAAATACTTACAGTATATAGATAGCATAAATAAATAACCAAATAAATAGATAGGAACACAAAAAGGGGGGGAAAAACTAAACAAGAAATACACAAATGCAGTAATAAATTACGTTGATCAGATCAGCAATTGCATCTGAAACCATCCTGCTCCAATTCAGCTATTGGCTATAAGGAGGCGTGTTAAAGCCGCTCCTTTGTTGACCAAAAATGACCTTGTATATCGTCAGCAGGGCTGAAACAACTAGCCCCGCATGTCTAACGTGTTTCTATAAATAGAGCGATGTGCTTGAAATCTGTACAAAAGGGCTGAAAGAATCACATTCCTCCATTTTCCAGACGTCTGTAAAAAAAAGATCTTGCAATGGAGCAGAGGTGTGTTCATTTGAGTTGTTTGGGGAAAAAAACGCGAGTGAGAGAAAAATACTACGACATCACTATACATTGTGTCCAGTGTTTCTCTTTCCTCTGTGTTCAAAGGGTGTTGTTGTTTGTTTTGTTTTTTTTGTCTTGTTTATCAGTCAGAATGGCTATGGAGCTTTTGGTCGGAAGCTCTGGTCAGTGTCTTTAAAGCTAGACGGTTGCACTGTTTCTGCATCCTACGTTTGTTTTATTGATTTTTGTCTCTGTGCACAGCGAGATACACTGCGGTTTCCCCCCTCGAAAACTCTGATTTATTCAAGGCGAAACCTTCTTCACAAAAATAGGAAAGGACAGCCAAGATTTCCAGTAGACGGTAAATGATTGACATCTGGGAGTCGCTATACGGGCAAACCTCCTCAGAATTCCAGGTTTTTGAACTCGCAACTAATCCGTAATCCTGTGTACCATAAGCACGAGAACACATGCTTTTTCTTCCAAAAAATAAATAAATAAATACATACATACATAAATAAGGGATGTAGTGGTAAAAAAAGGCCCCTTTTTCTCTTTTCATTTTGATTCTCGAGAAAGAAGGGGTGTTGAAAAAACTGAGGATTCATCCTCATTCTGTGGACGGTGAATATTTTGATTAGGAAGGATGGACCTCTCCGGCCGGTGAGCGAGCGAACACCTCTTGATTCTTCACCTTTGGAGACATGAGGATAGACTTGAGGGCACACCATATTATGCTTCCTCCTGATTCGTAATACCCTCATTATCGCTACTCTACATAATCCAAAACATCGCAATGAGATGAGGGTCTACGTAAGGGCGTGACTCGTCAAGTCAAGTCATCGTGGCGCCCTTGACTATACAACGCAGAACATCGACGGCCTGCCACCGTATCACTCTGGGCATCGCTCCCTGCCATCTCAAGGTGAGGCCACCGATTTTGGGAAAATGCTCCTCGGGATACAGCGCCGTCCTCGCGAAGACATCTAAGTAAGCCGTCGCTCCTGCTAATGACGAGGAGGACATGTATACCGGCTGATCTCTGCCTAGGTCAGCCTTATGTGCCCCCCTCCCCTGCTCCTTCCACGACCCCCTCCCCCCCGCCGCCGCCATGCCCCCCACCCCGTGGCGGGTCAGGCGGTGCTGCAGGACACGGCGGACGAGGAGACGCTGGAGCCCGACGAGCCCGTGGAGGAGGGGCGGCCCTCGTCCGCCCACTTGTTGAGGTTGCGTCGGCGGGCGTTCATGAAGAAGTTGCTCACCGTGGACAGCTCCAGGCCCAGCTGCTGGGAAATGGTGACCTGCAGGTCCTTGGCCGGCCGGTGGTTCTCCCTGAATATGGCCATGAGCGTACGCCTCTGGAGGTCGGTGAACACCAGCCGGGTGCGCTTGGGGCCCTGGTTCCGCTCCATCTTGCTTTGTTCCTGTTCCTTTCTCTTGCAGGCTGCAGGCAAATGGGGGAGAGCAATAGGAAGAGAGAGAGAGAGAGAGAGAGAGAGAAATCCAAATAAAGAAAGGGTAAATGGGTTAGCTAACAGACTAGTTGGCTAACTGGGACAAATGGATTATCGGGAAGAAAGTGGATTTGTTGAGAGAAAACAGATTAGCTAAGCAACTTTGATTAGTTAAAACGATTAGTCAGCAACTTGTTCCATTGTGCAGTTAAGGGATTAAGACATTCAGCCCTTCACATCGTATTGCCAGTGATCTGCTTATTAATCTAGATCTAGGTCCAGCTCAGCCTCTAATGTTGTCATCACAGTCTTAATTATAATCTCCATTCCCAGATGAAGAAGAAAGAAAAAAAGCTTGTTTACCTATAGTTAGCATCCATAATGGTGTTGAAGCGGACATACAGCAAAATCATTGATACTCACTTCGACAAGAAAAAAGGCCCAATAAGGAATGCAGCCACAGTATAGGCAAGTGCTGTAGCAAGGGTGAGTCAGTCACCACGTAATTCTAATAGGCAAATCCCTTCTCCTTCAGCACTTTCTTCACTGCTATATAATTGCCTGCACCTTTGCAAATTGCTTTGCAAAGGGTTTGTCAAATGGTGCCATTTAAATGTTCTGCACTAATCCCCATTTCCGGTGAAAATATAATTTCCCCATTAGAGAAAAATGATAACATATTGCAGCAGTAACAATAAAGTAAAGAAAATAGAAACCTTTTAAAGAATCTTACCCCCCACACCCTTTGCTTTCTTTTAACAATTAGGCTACTGAAATGTAGGAATGACATATTTTAAATAGCATGGAATCCCAGTTGTTTTCTGTAGGTTTTAAAACAATGACATGAGACAGTATTTTGGTTTGTGTTTATAAACATGTACATATTTTAAAAAGTAAAATAAAATGTTACTTACTTTTTTATCATTATTATTGGACAAATCCTTTGTGATTTTTGTTGTCACAGTGGCCTGTATGTTTCATGATACAAAAGCCTTGCGGTTTGGATTAAACATTTATTTTTACATTTGAACTAGTTTTGTTATTTAGCTTTCACTAGCAGCTTGACGTCAGTGAATAAGCTATTCTCACTCCAAGAACATAACAAGTAAGCTAAATAAGCACAGCAGCAGTCTCTGTGTCTATTCTTCTGACCATAAAACACT
Source organism: Aphredoderus sayanus (assembly GCA_027564795.1). Lineage (NCBI taxonomy): Eukaryota > Metazoa > Chordata > Actinopteri > Percopsiformes > Aphredoderidae > Aphredoderus > Aphredoderus sayanus. The sequence continues at coordinate 3,676,880 of JAODUG010000008.1, forward strand.
CATGCTGGAGCTAAGACCCAGGATCAGAGCTCACGAGAGCAGGGATATCTCACAACACCACAGCAGGCGATGTATTTTCGCAAATTACTGAATCAATATTTTCTTGAAGAAATTCAGGAAAATGACCCAGCAAAACCATTTTGTACAGTGTGGTGTAATAGGGAAGCCTGTACTGAGCAGGAATCTCTTTTCAGAATCTGATGTCTTTGCTCCTGTTGAATCCAGTCTTTGTGTTTCTCGACGTACATTTGGTCAAACCCTTCACCCCTAATTCTTTATTTACAGGAAACACTACACCAACCAGCGTTGTGCGTTGGGTCTAACCATTCTTTTCCTCTAACCCCCCCAACCCCCCTATCCCTTCCCCTCTCCAGCCATAGTGGACACTTTGACATCATTAGTTTCTCATAAAAGTCATTTACATGTGGTAGGGGGAGTGAGTAATAATCACTTTAGGGAACTAATTTATTTTTTATTAAAGCGGGGTTACGTCAGAGGTGAGTGAAACAAGCAGAGTCGGCATTGCCCAGGGTGTTTAGAAGCCCTAAGTGGACTGAAACATATTTGGGAGACTCGTGTAATTACCTAAATGCACACTTTTAAGAGGTTTCAATCAGCACTGTGCGGTTGAGGCACCGCTTTTTTTGCTGATGGCGTCAGATGTGTTTCTTAGCGTAAGCACTGGCCGCGCGCGCCCCACGGGTGCAGACACAGGCTCGACAGATGCACGCGCACACACTAACACCACAACATATACACTACCACATGCATCAGCGAGGCAGCGTTTGGTCTCATAGCAGCAGTGAGCCGCTGAATTGATTGGCTTATATCTCCCCATTGAGAGCCATCTCACGCCGATGTTTACTGTAAAGGCTCTTCTATACTCCACACACAGTGTGTGTCTCTCATTAGCACTTGAGGAATAAGTGTGACCTTAGCGCTGCCTTTTCTACACGAGTGCCATCACATTGGCATGCGCCACGAGGGCTTCATCACTGCGCTGTCCAGCTGTGAACATCTGAAACTTTTAGTATCAAATCAGCAATGAATTTGAAAAGATCCCGCCGCAAACTCCCAACGTACGAGTCCATATTGAAATCATTACTGAAGTAAGTCTGACGTGAGGATGCACCCCGTCTAGTAGAAAAATTAAAAGAGGCCCGCTAGCTGTTAGCCATGCACAGCTCTTTTGCATTTCTAAGTTATCGAACCGCGTCTCATTAAAACCCCAACAAGCTGAGATGTCGGAGGCATGTCAATATGAACAAGTGGATTTTTTTTTTCCCCTCTCGCAAACGCTGAATATTTCATGGGCATTATATGGTCCAATATGGCCGTCAGGGTTGCAGGCTACAGTATAGGCGTTTTGTGGTGCACTCAGCTCTCATGTCGTAATGAAAGGAGTGACACGATCGCAGAGGTTAGCTTGCTTGTGCCGTGGATTTATGGGCTTCCGGAGGAGTCAGAGTGTCCTCGCTCTCTCTCTTCCTCCTACCATCCTGTCCACGGCTCCCTCCCTGTCCAACCATCATAACGCCGGCCATTAAGTAAATGCTTCCGTATGCTGTAATCATGTGTAAAAGGCTCGCCATTACCATGCTATAAATCCCTGGCACCGGAGCTGGTCCTGAAGACATAAATATTCCCCTATAGGCTTCTTATGATCGTGGGAACAGCCCCTAATCATGATGTATGCCCCTGTCTTGTGTTGCTGAAACGTGATCGAAAGCCCTTTCCCTACCCCCCGGCATCTGAACCTCAACCCCCCCCTACCCCACCCCACCCCACCACACACACACACCCCCGCCCCAACCCCCTCCAGCCCCCCAGCCCACCCCCCTGCTGATTTCTTGGGCCAGGGGCTGATAGAAATTATTGATTAAATCTGTGCAGCTCAGACTCCTCGACCCACAGAGGCTGGTTAACCCCTTCAGCGCCAGAGCGGAGGTGCTGCGATAGCAAGATTAAGAAATATTTGGTCAAAAAAACAAAAAAAAAGAGACAATAAACGACAACAGCATCCATGTTTCTTTTAGCATAGAGCGTTTGCACCGCTACGGCAGGCCGGCTAGCCACAGCGGCCTGTTTTCAATTCCTGATATACAAATGGTATCCCGCGTGACCTTTGAGCCGGGCTAACCGAATGTGGACTGTATGCAGGAGCGGGGGGCTTCGTGGCTTTCATTACTGCGGAGGTGGGGTGGAGGGGTGTGGTGCGGGGGAATGGGGGGGTGGGCGTGCTGTTAGAAGCGCAGGCACTGGAACCACGTATAAACCGCATTGACCTTTCTTATTCATTTAGACCTTTAGTCAAGGGCTTCAGCCGTCATCTCTGAAGTTATAGTCCCTGATCCCCTCCTTCTCCACGCAAAGTGTTGAAGCGTGGCCGCGCGGTCTTTATCCCGTCTACTCCTGATTGCCCAGGACGACGGGCTGGAGATGCAACTCATATACAGTGCAGTAATCCAGCGCGCATAAACCCACGCAACCGCCGAGAAAGGAAAGAAAATAATAATACTGCAGATAAATCCCAGGGATCACCTGCTCCGTGTAAGCGTCTCGGCCATTCCTTCGCACGGAGAGGAATACCAGGAAAAATATGACGATGGCCTAACTCCGTCATTACGTCCACCACTAGCAAGCCCTCAATGTCAGGTGCTTTTGAGGCAAATTAGCGGCATATCAGCGGTGCGACTGTAGGGCCCGCTGTGTATTTAAGCGAGTGTTGCATTAAGGAGGATCATCTGGAAACTTGAGGCGTGAAGCGAAGGGGGCTTGAGCTACCTTTCAGACAGGGGGGTGCACAGGGCACCGCGCATTCTAATTCCAGTCTCGATTTGCCGATGCAGTCGAGGTGTGTGTGGGCAAGGCGAGCTGCTCTTTCCCATGGAAATCAATATAGGCTTGTAATTAAACAAAAGAGGGTTGGCCAGGAGAAAAAAAACAAAAAAAAACATCCCCCTTCGGAAAGTAGGTTATGTAGAAAAGTGCCGAGCTGTCCAAATTGTGGCTTTGCCAAGAACTAAATATGCAAGTTTAGACTGTGTGGGAGAGAGATAGCATTGTCAAACGTTAGCACATTGGCAATACGTTCTCTGTGTAGAGCTTTTAATATTTTATGAGAATGATTGATCCGCTGTTGGGATTTTAAGCACTGGGTTGTTAAAATAACGTCTGTTTGTAAGGGTAAAGAAACCAGGATAGAGTTTTTTCCCTTACTGAATTGAATTCATCAGCTAAAATGAACAAAAGTCTACTTTAACATGACAATATCAGTTTACCAAAGGACTATTTTTTCAGGAGCATCAAAAAACATCAAATATGTGACAGACCAGGCCTTCTGCATACAATGATTTTTAGGACTACAGTACATTCATCAAATACATTATCTAAATGTTAAATGACAACCACCCCCCTTGCAAACAGTGAATTCGTCACTTGATAACAGGCTTAGGGTGTGATAGGCTGAAACATTTCGCCGAATGGAGGATGTACACATGTGCTCTGAGTGCTGAACAATCAAAGATCAATAATTGCGAGGGGATTGCAAGAGTGCACAATCATTACCTATGAAGCCTATTGTGTTGTTGTTAGGATTAATCAGTCAGGCTGCTGACACAGAGTGAAAAACACTGATCAACTGGGCTGGCTCACACACACGTACTGCTCACACACCCCCGCAGTGAGCAGACCACTTGCACGCACGCACACACACACACACACACACACAGAGAGAGACACACGCCTCTCTGCTCAGCTCATATTACTGTGTTCACTTGGATCTGTTTCTGTGCCTCGTGTATCAGATGGGTTCTTGGTCCCTATGGAAGCACAACACTGTAACATGGCACTGTACAGCGTGTGTCTTGTCTTCAGCCCATATCCCCCAAGAATATCAAATGTCAAGCAGCACGTTACAACGAGCCTTGCAAAAAAAGAAAAAAGAAAAAAAAAAAAAGAAGATATCTCTCCATCTCCCCGTCCTAGAAATCTGTAGCAATACGGCCCTCAAGTAGAATCTATTTTCTCACACAAAGATGATTTTCATGGAGCATAGGAATGAAGGGGCGACGCCTACGATTAAGGCAAACATGAAAACAAACACTTTTGTTTTTAGCCTCTTTTTAGACTAACCGTAACTGCCCCTGTGACAATGTTGACAAAAGACGTCTGGCAAGAGCTCCAGTCCAATTTGCATCGGCCCCTGTGCCAAGCCAACTTCAGCCACGCACGGAGGAGACATAAATCACTGCTCGAATGAATCAATCGCTATAGAATGGCACATCTGCACAAATTATTTTGTGGGCTCCAAAGCGATTAAACCGTAGCCGGTCATGCTGATCTTCACGGTTCATTTAAGAGAAGGGCAAATGTCTGCCGCGTTTCTTTGCATTGTACCTACTGTACCAATCAATAGGCTCTGTGGGCAGGCAAAGTAAACAAAAGGACTGGACATATGGCCTTTTCTTGCTCAAACTGTCTTCAATGTATCCCTAAACTGGCCTTATTTCCGGTTTTTTGTTGTAGATAAGGTTAAGCCCAAAGAGGGGGCTCGTTCATTGGTATGAACGGGGGGGGAGCGTCAGATTGATACCATTGCTTTTACACACGTCTCCACCTGTGCAGAATACTGATGACTGGAGAGGAGAGTTTTGTAGAAAAACATGGAGAGGAAAGGTGTATGGGGAAAACATGGAGTGTGTCTGTTGTTTCTTGAATCGTTGCGCGCGCGAAAGTGTGAGTATGTGGTGTGTACAACGCTTGCGTGGATATATGCGGATGGGTGCGTGCGGGGAGTGCACGCGTGCTGGGAGCGCACGTGTGTGTGTGTGTGTGTGTGTGTGCGCGAGGCGCAGACAAGATCTTACCCTCCAGCCGGAGAGAGGCCATCCTTTGAAACTCGGGCTCCTGCAGCCAGCGAGACATCCTCTTGAAGGTCTCGCGGCCGGACTTGAGCTTGCCCCAGGGCTTGGGGTTCCTCAGGAGGTCAGACAGCGTGCCCTGTGACCTACACAGGACCCTCTCGGCGAAGATGGCCTGGGGGATGCTATAGCGCTTCAGCTCTGTGATGATGCGCTGGGCCACGTCCCGGGTGTTGATCTCCTCCCCGCCCGCACCCCCTCCTCCCCCGCCTCCTCCTCCTCCCCCGCCCACCGGGCCCCCGATACCGTCACCCTCGCCGGGCGAGGAGGAGGCGGAGGACAGCGGGTGCTCCCCCATCTTGGGGGCCTGCGGGCCCGGGTGGTGGTGGTGGTGGTGGTGGTGGTGGGGCTGGTAGTGTTGGCCGTACAGGTGGGGGTGGTGGGCTGGCGCGTGCTGGTGGGACTCCATCTTGTTCAGCTGGTGCGCCGCCGATGCGTCGCCGCCGGCGACCCCGACGGAGACGCCCCCGCCGCCGAGGCCCGGCGGGGACATCTCGCGGCCGAAGTCCGTCGTCCGGCAGAACAGGTTGCCCCCGTGCACCTCGTACGCCCCCGGCAGCATCTGCCCGCCGTTGGCGCCGGGGCTGTTGCCGAGGCTGCCGTAGCCGTGCATGGAGGAACCCAGGCCGGCGCCCGTTCCGGAGGGTGGCGACAGGCTCTGGGACATGGCCAGGTCCTTGCCGTAGGGGTTGTAGAAGTTCCCCCCGAGACCACCGCGGTCCTCGCGCATGAGCGTGAAGCTGCCGATGACGTTGCTGACGGGCAGGCAGGGGTGGTGGTGGTGGTGGTGGTGGTGGAACTTGTCGTCAAAGGGCTGCAGGGGGGTCAGGGTGGTGTAGGTGCTGCCGCAGCTGGAGGGGGCGTCCCCGCCGTAGCCCAGCGCCGACATGGTGTGGTCGAAGCCCGGCGGGCGGTGCTCGGCCTCCAGGGACATGGAGGGACCCCCCAGGGAGGGCCTGGGGAAGGCAGCGGAAAGGTCCCGGGAATGTAACATGGTCCGGCCGTCCTGGCTGTGAGCTAGTTCGGGGTGGCTGTGGAGGGACATCTCCCCTAGACCGCCATCCATTTTGAATTTTACTAAGTAGCCTTTTTTTTTTCTTCTTCTTCTTATTCTTCTTCTTGCCTCCTGATGTTTTCTTTATTTCTTGTTATTGTTGTTGTTCAGCCGCCGGGCTACGTGTCTGGAACGTCTCTCGTTACAAGAGACTATGGATTTATTGATTGGGGAATGAATTGATTTCCGGGCTTATGGGGTGTCTAATTAATTATCTGATAAAGTTAAGTACTGTCTTCAAACTCCCTTGAAACTCCCGGAAAACGAATGTGCAACAGCTTCAGGATCATCCACTAACATAGTATTATTCTTTTAAATTGTGCATCGACATTCTGCTTGCTTTTTCTCTTTGGTAGTCAGCTGCGTTCCAACGGCAGAAGCCTTGCTTTTGTGCCTGTACGAGACGAGACAGACGCTATTACTGTCCTGCTTTACAACTAGCCCACGATTTCTTAAAGCAAATAAATTATCCTATATTGCCCAATACATTAATTTGCATCCACACACTCAGAAACAGTAGGCTACACACTTGCATGTTATTGCATAATAGCCTATTTACAAAATATATATTTTGAAAATATAACAAAAGCTTAGATCTTTGTTTTTGAACAAACTGAAAAATCAAGCAGCGAAAATAATTATTTTCATCATGCAAAGTTATAGCCTAGTCAGCTACATTATAGAGAATGAGAGCGCATGCGAAGCCTCCTTTTAAAGACGCGCCAGGCATATTGCATATTACTAAACACATGCTATGAATGTTGACCAGGCTTCACTATAACTACATACAAGCATAAACGTAGACCAAAAAACACGAACATGTATTTACCCTTACCTTTAATTATCCACTTTGAGTGCGTCCGCGGCTGTTGTTCGTGCTGTGCATCGCTCCGTTCGCGTCGCCTGTCTCCGGCCGAGCAGATTCACACAATGTGTCCGAGAGGGATGCTACATTCACCCGACATACGGCGGTCACCCCAGAAGGTCCTATCCTTCCGTTTCCCTTTTTTCGTCGTTATTTCACGCTCACCGTTTCCCAAACCCGAGCCTTGTTTTTCGCTTTCTCTACAACCCTAGCAGCTCTCTTCTTTTTCTTTCATTATCTCGTGAGATTTTCCTCCTCCTCTCCTCTCCCCTCTGCCTGCCACTTCATCGATTTCACCACCAACTCTTTCTCCTCCTGCTCACCTCCCCCCTCGCTGCTTTCAGTACGTCACGGGTTTAAAAATCTGACAGATGTGCAATGAAATTCCAACTCCAATTAACCCTTTCGCTTCGGCCAGGCTCCTTGGGGACGGGGCAGGGTTTGACCAAGGAGATGGAGATGCCCCCTTTCTCACAACCCAGAAGTTAAGCCTTTTTGAGATAATAACATGCACAACTTATGAATTATGTGTACACCCTGGTCATTCTGCTGTGCTGGCCTGTTTATTCCCTCTGATCAATGCAATGCAGCCAAAACACACTTGCGCGCGGGCGCGCGCACACACACGCGCAAACACACACACACACACGCACGTAAACACACACACAAACACACACACACACACACACACACACACACACACATACACATTAGCTATGGCTAATGCAGCTATTGAGTTTTATCAACGTAGGTATTACACAATAATGTTATAGTTGTTATTGGTTGTTATTTGGTGGTGGAATATAAACTGAAAAGTGAAACCGAATTTTGAGTGGACTAAAATTTAATTTCACAGAATTGCATAAGAAAACTCCTGGACATATTTTTACTAGGCTATGATGATTGTTATAATTGTTATTATTATTTTTGTATTATTGGTGATATTTTTAATGTTTTTTTTATTGCTAATAATAATAATAATAATAATAATAATAATAATAATAATAATAATATATTCATCTTTTTAACGGCCTTTATCCAATTTCATAGTAATGTGTGAGGTCAGTAATAGCCTAATGTCTAATATTTGCAATTTTTGTAGTACAGGCAAAGCAAGCCCAATTTCGAGGGGGCAGTCAGATATCGCTTTTAAAAACGGTATTATTAGTGAATATGCACTTATCAGAATCGCCTCAGTGACTTATTGACTACAACAAAAAATCTATTAATTTACATAATGCAGTGTCCTCGCCATCGCAGACCAAATTAGATCCTTTTTTTCCAGGTCTAGGCTATAAATGGTCCTCCAAAAGATCATGTGTTTTTTGTGTTTGCCATTGGTTTTAAGGACTTTGGACAAATGCAAATCCCACCGTTCAGGCATAAACGCTGTCAAGTGACACGCTAGCGACTGATTTAATTTAGCTCTCCTCTTAATCAGCACTCAGGAGTCAGGACTAAGTGTATCCATGCACGTCACATGGCGCGCAATTCAATCTAGACTAAAGATCAATCGCACTATTCGTCCAATTTCATTTTTTCATGGTCCACTCTCGATCTACTCAAACATTAAAATGTACAGCATGCACTGCAGCCCTGCAACTCACATAATGTGTGTAGATTGTTGTGTATCAATAGTGTGTGTGTTTGTGTACATGTGTAGGCCTACTACAGTATGTTCATTCTGCATTTGTGTATGTGCGTGCGCATGTTACATACAGAGATAGAGAAAATATTGAACAGGTAAAAGTTCAGAGCTATTCAACATAAGCATACTAATCATACCTACTAGCCAACTGTCAGATTAATTTTCAGGGATGAACAAGTCTGGCGTTTGAATGAAGGAAAAAAAAAAAAAGCACGCCGTGCGCGGTGTGGGACCGCTGCCTTCCCGTAGCAGATGCTGCCCTATCGATCCGCTCTGCCGAGAGCCGAGAATGGAAAGATACATGTATGGATAGCGAGTAGCTGGAGGTAAAATGGTCAACGGCTACGAGGCGAAAAGAAAAAGGTCCTTTTGGAGGTCGGGGTTAAAGTTCACCTTCTGTGGCTGGAACATTCGAGAAGGGCAGACGGACACCCGAGATCCAGAGTCATCACATAGCCTAGCCCGTCTATGCGTAAAAGTGCATAACTATACTTCAGCTCTAGTTATAGCCAAGGATTTTGGCCCATTGAGAAATTAGAAGTGAATTCCAGTTTCAGTATTCATAAATTCATACAGTTGCGCTCTGCTCTGCAGCACTGAGTGGACGTGTTATAAATGTTGGCCTAAAGGTAAGGCCACGAAGGGCATTCAATACACAGGCCTATATGTCTGAGCCAATATGAAGACTCAAACCATGGTTTTATTATTCTGATTATATTTTTGAGATGTAGCAGAACAACAGATAAGCTCTGGACCAATCTAAAAAAACTGTCAATACAATATTAATTTCTTGTCATGACTTGCCCGCATGCCTCGCCATTCCCCCAAATCTCAAGCTTAATCACCGAGTAAATGTAATAAATTATTGGAATTGATAATGGGGTTTGGAACATACGCAATGACTCTCCTGAATGAAATATTGACTGGCACAACAAACCAAACTCTGACCATTTACACACTGGTGCGGATGGGCTGCAGAAAAACGCATTACAATTACGTTTATTAAAACTCCAGGCAAGAACAGTTCCATAATGGATAAGCGGCTCGTTTCTCATAATTTGTCCTGTGGTTAAAAAGAGAAAATTCCACTCAATATTTGGAGCTGACTCACTATGTGTATCATGGTTTTGAATGTTTCCATTAACCCTTGTAATGTACTCCGGGTCAGAATGACCCAAATCACTAGCTTTTGTGGCAGATAGAAGGCGCTAAACC
>JAODUG010000008.1:3709547-3723133 GCA_027564795.1 Aphredoderus sayanus
TATAATAATTAGTAATTATTTTCATCAAAAAACAACATCCAGATACACAGACATACACGTTTAAAAGTGTATGCGCAGGTAGCCACTGATATGGCCACAGCAAGCATCAACTTCAGCAGTTAATGCTATACGCCAGTAACGCCACACTAGTTTAACAAAACTTACTTTGTGTTTTGATCACATTGCCTGTTACAAGCTCTATCTAGGAGAGCCTTTTCTAAACAGTCAACAGGATCAAATCCAGCAACATAGGAAACATGCTTACAGGAACACTAAATAGCCTCTCGTTGTTGGAATTTGAAAGGAAACTTACAGAGACTGGTGTCAAAAGAAATTATTTAATTACATGTATTTAAAGATAAGCCACGCCATCCTGCCCTTTAAGATGTCAACTTGCACAGGTAGGCTGTCCCAAAAACGTTTAATTTAAATGTAATTTGGGGTATGCTGTGTAAAAACTTGCCTACTTGTTATCTATTCTAACCTACTAGCATATTTCTAATTTATTTGATAAGCCTATGTAATTAATGATTGCACTGTGACGTTTAAAGAACAAACAAAGAATTGACTACTGTGTTGTAGAGAAAATTTGATGGGGCACACCTTTTTTGAGAGGTTTTTCAGATGCACACCCAGTATTTTTCTTGGCTATGCTACTGATGTCAAAGGATTATGTATTACGATTGTATAACATACTTGGCGCATAGGAAATATGTACCATTTAGGACAATCTTATACATAGTGGGATGTTTAAATCATCTTCTGAGTGTTATATTACAGTTCTGATGTAGTGAACTCCAAGCACCATAAAATTCTAATAGTTCTAAAAATAATATTATATATAAAATATTATATTATTAATATAAATGCATTAAATCACCTACCTTAGAATCTTCACACACATCCATTGTCTCGTGACAGGTCAGGTGAATCTCTGCAATTATTATATTAGCAAAAATATTAAACATGTCTCATTTCTTACATATGGAAAGTTAAGAGCGAAATTGGCTGCACATTTACCAGCATTCTCCAAGAATAAGTCATTGTCAGGCTTCAACACATCTTCGATTACATGAGTCTGGAATTGAAAACATGGAAGCAATTTGTCAACACTGACAACACTTTACACATCTGACATGGCTGTTAATGTTTCCTTCAAAACTGAAAGGTGTTTGTTTTTACACCATCCCTTACTGTAACCCTGTAAATCAAAAATCAAAAATCTAAATTAATTATATACAGTCTAAAATTACAGTAATGCACAAATTTGACAATCATGAACTTAGTTGAGTAAATAGGTGCATACAATTATTAAATTGTGAATTTTTTAATTACAGAATTTAAAAACACTATTTATAATATTAATATTCTAACCTGGCTTTTTCAAGCTGTTAATGGTTGTTTATAGTGTATATATTTACTGCTACTACAATCCCACTTTCTTTTCTAAAATGAACGTCACATTGTAGGAGTAATTGATACTGGAGTTCAGGTAATTCCAAAAGGTTCCAAAACCCTTAATGGTAAGTGACCTCTTCCTCCATTTTAAGGATCCACTTGTCCCTCACACACACAGCAGCCTCTTCCTCAACCTGTAAACATCAGGCAAGACAGCCGTGAATCAAAACGGGTCAAGCCGAGTACTTTGTTAGTTTTGAATCAACAAAGAATTTCAACTTTACAGTATCTGTGTTATTTTTCTTGTTTCTGGAAATGTGCTCAAGCAGGACATATAAAATCAACTATATTTATTCTACTATTTAGAAAGGGTGGGAATATAATGTTTTATGGCACATTAGTAACCATATCTATTACATTCAGTTTTCTTGGCATCTGAGAGTCCGTCTCTCCTTGTGTCTGAGACAGACTATGCATTTTATTTTTCTGTACCTGTTCGAGCCTCTCTTTCTCAGTGAACACATCCACCTTCAGGGTGTGAAATGGGGTTACCACCTCCCCCATGGTCAGCTTGACAGGTTCCTTCTCAAACTCAATGATGTCGCTGTCCCCCTCTTTGAAACCTGGCGGCTGGTATTCCTGCGGTGTCACTAAGACACACGGTGGCAAAAGGAACAAAAAGTCAGAGAAAATTGTCAGAATGTATGAGGGTGTCCTGTGAGTTTCTGTGTGTGTATGTATGTGTGTGTGCATTACCATCATCGTAGTAAGACAGTTTCATATTAAGGCAGACACTGTCCGGCAGGGGGCCCAGGTTCTGCATCAGAGTGTAGAGCTTTCTAACTAGTAGGATGCTGGCCTTCTTAATGTTGGTACAGGACACTGTGTCGACTATGCCGGTGCTATTGCTAGGGTTAAGACGGGTGGACAAATTATAGCTACCACATGCACTGAGGGTTTACATTATGCTTCTCGTCTAAGATTGCCCAATTTGTACATACTCTCACTGTAACCCAACACCCATTACTATTAAATTGGTAAGTATTTTAAAAGCTATAGTTTGGGGCAGGGTATACAGAATACATGCATAACTGAACAGAGTTAGTGTTAGCCCATGGAATCAATTGGTTGTGTCTACCAACCAAGATAGGCATACGAAAAATAGCACATATTTTAATCAAAGCAGAGCATATAATTAAATGTTAGTGCAGGTTTTTTTTAAATTCCATTCATTAGCCTTTGTATTATTTTTATAAATTCGAAACAGTATATGAATCCAAGCATCGACTATACCTTTCAAATTCCATCTGGGGTCCTTTTGCAGTGTAATGGATCTTAAACTGATAGAATTCTGTCACCTTCTAAATATTGTAAAGAAAGAGGAATGGAATTATACTTTTGAATACAGTAAACTGACTTGGTAGTAAAGATCAACAACAATACTACAGCAATACAAATTACCTCAGGGTTCTCTGGATCAGTATATATCTAAAATAAGATAAATTAACACAAAATTAATATATTATATATTATGAAGTTTCTTAAATAGTCTAAGCAACTGTAAACCTTTTCCATTTAAAATGTTTTAATCTAGGTAGTAGGTGAAACAAGTTTAAGGTTTTCAATCTTGCCACTGTGAAGCAATTACAATTATTAAGTATTTATATATATTAATATATATATACACTACAGTATTCAAGAAGATACTTACAGACAAAATTACTGTTCGCAGCTGGTGGAAAAACATATAAAAAGCATTGGTAACTTGATATTGGTGTACAATATCACATTACTACGTTTTAACAGTATTAATAAATTAGTACTTACATATTTCTTCTGAATGGCATCAAAGCAACCCTGCATCCTGAAAAATAAAAAACACCAATTGAGTTATGGCTGGAAGCATACAGTACATGTTCTCTTAAAGGTACACTCCTCAAAATGTGTCCTGGATTACCCTTGTAGTTGAAACCAGTGCTTAATACATTATTGTTTTGAATTTTAAACTGAGAGAAATGTTCTCTGCTCCTCCCCTACAGCCAGTCAGCCACAAACACTTTTCTGCACAGTTACACTTCAAACACAGTAATCTAAAGTGAATAAATTACAAAAAAAGAAAATGGATAAAAGGGGCCACCCTATACGGTCATATCAAATCAACAGCCTAAATAATGGCGCTGAACACAAAGCATCAAAGTTGTGTTTAGAATACTGACCACTGAACAATCTGATTTGCACCAGGACAGCTGCGCTCCTCTCTGAGAATCATCACTTTCTGCTCTGTGGGAGAGGACAAGCAAATTTTTAATAAAATCAATTTGCTGTGTTGGTAGTATTTTACTTAATAATCATTTTGATGTACCTTCAACATATTTGCTCCCATAGGCTTTCTCAGGAAACAGGCCTCTGAGGTAGGTAATGTTGGACACTGCAATTGCCAGAAGTTTCTTTACAACAACCAAGGATTGTTGCTCTGTGGTAACCACACTAGGCAACAATTGGGTGTCCTGAATATGTTAAATGAGTTATTAATTCACATTGCAAGATGTAAACATATTTAAACTGTTTTCGTGTTGTCATTTTTTTATAAATCAGCTAATATTAGCTCCTTTACCTGTGCCTGACTATACTCAGTTCTCTGTTGTACACATGCCATGGTGAAGAACTGTCGATTGAATCACTGCCAAAAACACTGAAAACCAACTTAAAATCACCCTAATAGATGAACGGAGCTACCGGTATTACACATTTAAACTACAGTACTGGTAGTCCCAAAATATATTATTATGCTAGCATTAGCTTAGCTAGGATATGTGCAAATTAGCTTATCACTGTTTCAACTGAAGTTGCTATAACTAAGGTACTGCAGTAAGATAACAGTACTATCCATTAATCCATTATTTTTCTATGCACAGTTGTGCTAGAACATTTGCATTTTTACTTACATGATAACACAAAAATTGTTGACAAAATGTATGGTAGTTATTAATGTTTTGGCCCTATTTGACAATAACCTGCTGTGCCAACGTAAATGTTCGTGAATGTTGGGACTGGGATCTCGGATGCGTGGGTGATGATGGGGTGGAAGTTCCCGCCGCAGACTGATCTCAACATCAGGTACTGAGGAGCAGCCAATCAAAGCACGAATAAGCATGAATAATAACCTGCCAGTATTAACTATCCAAAAATCGTTCCTGGTTCTCTGCCTATACCCTTTTATGTGTATCTAAATGTGTATGTACCATTACACACTATAGAATAAGATTGCACATTTTATTAACCTTGTCCGTTTAATGCGTTGTTGTATTGATGCACTGCGGTCCCGAATATCCCCCCCTCCCCCCACCCACACCCTCTCATTGGGATGATAGACTTGTCATTTACAGCAGCAATATTGTTAATGGCTTTTTTATTGGCTCATAAGTTGGAATCTGGACCGATAGTCGAGGCTGTTCTACGTTACTATTGGCTACTGTATATGTCTATCAACAACGGGAAATCCCTAGCGGTGATGTCACAAAGCTTCTCGCCATTTTTGTTGAGAAACAGTCGTGCTCAATCAAGTATTACATTTAGTGAAGGTACACAAACAGTATATCACACTTTCCTTAATTTGTTTTTTTCTGACAAACAGGACATCTGCTTGTTTTATCATGTCATCAGAAAACCTCGACTCAGACACTCAGATGGACTACGAGGATGAAAAACAGGTATTGTTTTATGTTACTGTAGTGTAACAGTAGTCTCATTTTGTTGGTTGGCTATTGAGCATGCTAATTTACCTAACGTAGCTAACTTAGGTTAGCTCTAGGCAAGTATTTACAGTTTGTTTAGTGCATTGAAGCTGACGGGCTGGGTCGTCAAACAGAAATAACCACATTGTAGGCGACATACAGACACGGGCTTGGTTATATTAGCACACAACTTGTTCAAAATATGCATAGTTACTATTGTCAGTGTTAGCCCCGTTGCATGGCTTTGGTTCGCAATTGCATAGCAGGTTGGGCCTTATTGGTGTATCCTAACAACAAATGCAGTGTACCAGAGCGTCTGCGTTTCTACATACTGTACCAATAGCAATGATCGTAATATCTCCTCCATTTAAAAAAAACAAACAACAGAAACATTATGTGATCTCACACCAATGACACACAAATTAGACATATATGTTTGTTTGGACAGCTTTGATATTTCTTCTCTGTCCTCTGGCGCACCCTTAATGTGGCTCAAATATAGTATTTGATAAGAATGGGACTGATTGGTTGGTTCAGAGTTCAGGCTTCTGTGACAAACGCTGTTATCTATCTATCTATCTATCTATCTATCTATCTATCTGCATCACATTCATTAAATGCTCACATTTGTGAAAAGTACCACGTGGCATAAGTTTCAGTGTGCAGAATTATTTTTAATTATTATTTTAGAGTTATTTTATTTGTACCTGTGAATGTAAATTGAAAGGTGACTCTTGAGGTACATAATAACAAAACAGAATTATGGAACATCTTCCCCATCCTGAGTCACATTTTTCTATTTGTCCAAGCAGGTTTTGCATTCCCAATGCAAAGCGTAAAAGTAGGTCTATGCTGTATGTTGCTCACCTTATACTTGTACACATGACGCCTTATGAATTGGCACCTGGTGTTAGTTACTGTGTTTTTTATCAGGTATGCAGGAAATAATTTGTCTTTGACGTTATTGACACTGTTGACAAAACCATGGGGTGTTACTGGCTGCTGCTAACAAACTTAAGGCTTGGATTACTTTCTATCTTTCAGGGTCTAGGAGGGGAAGTGTCTCACCACATTGCCTTCTGTTAGTCATTATTGCCATTTGGCAAATGACAACAATGTGAATGGAGGCATCAATGGATGTTGTAATATAAACTAGGCCATTATTGACTATTTATAGCTCTTTTTTGTTTTGAATTCCAGTAGAGATAGTGGCCTTTCAGCCCAAATTACCAGTGTATGCATAATAACCAGAAATATTGACAAGATTTACTAGAAAATTTGTTAATTTTGTCATCAACATTGTTATTTAACAGAGTAGGCTTTGATGAATATGTCGACCCAGAATAAGACACCAGAATCATGTGAACTATAGGGCTAGATGAATTTGGCAACTGCATGAATTGTTATTTATACCACTATTTTGCTTGAATACAGTTAAGTTTAACTGTTACAAAATACTGTCCTTCTGTCATGTGTCAAAACTGTTTAGCTAATATTATTAACCCTCGTAATGTACTCAGAAATCTCATATTTTGCCACACGGAGGCGCCATCTGATTGTGTATGATTTGTGTGTTTTTCAATTGGCATTGCTGAGTGTATTTTTTTTCTTTAATTATTTCTTTATGTATTTAGGTTGTTTTTTGTGCCTTTTAACCCTGTTGTTGTCCTCTGGTTTCAAAGTCACGTCTTGTTCTGCCAGCAGTGCACATCATATGTGTGTGTAAGCTGTAGAATTAGGTTTAGCGCCTCCTATCTGCGACAAAGAGCTAGTGTTTTGGGTTATTTTGACCCAGAGGACATTACGAGGGTTAAGATATAGGCTACTACCCAAGGGTTGTTTCCAGTTTATCAGAGACCAAAGCATGAATGTCTTAAGACTGGCTTTATGTATGATAAACAATTGTTTTCTTCAAGTCATCTATGGGTATTGAATTGTATCTTTTCTGCTGTTAAGTGTGTTAAAAACACACTGTTGTTGGAGAATGTTGAGGCTGTGACTCATACTACCAAGAATCACCAACTCTAAGAATTCATAGGAATGGCATTTAACCTACCTAAAGGACACGCAAAAATTATATTTAGTGGAGGTCATAAGGAATTATTTTTCTTTCACAGTGTTAACATTATTCTCCTTGAAGGAATGAGAGTAAAGCATTTTATTCTTCTATTCTGTGAGAGTTGAGGTGTTCCTTAGATAGTCTAGCTTTTTTACAATTTAGAAATAGATAATTTCACAACTGTTTTAATCCAAAACATTCGCAGTAAATACAATTAAAAGTATTAAGGAGCAGGTAGGGGTTAGGCATCCTGAGGCTGGGGTTAAGTGTCTATGGGTATGGAAATGTTGTTTACTTTCCCCTTGCCAATGTCCTCAACTTCATTTGGAAACTATTTTAGAATCTGTTTCTTGTTGCTGCCAATAAGAAGTGTTTGGACTTGTATGTTTGTGTCTTTACAGGACTCCCAGGAGAAGAACGCTAACCCTGTAACGACTGAGGAGGCCAAGCTGAAGGCCAAATACCCCAGCCTGGGCCAGAAGCCTGGAGGCTCTGATTTCCTCATGAAGAGGTTACAGAAAGGGGTAGGGAACTGTGCCTTTGCTCTGAATAGTCTGTAATGAAAGTAATGAGGAAAAGAGATACACATAAAGCCTGCACACAAGGAGCTCTAATCATAGCTGCCAAATATTCAGTACCATGTTTTTATCCCGGTCTTAATTTGAAGTTAGATCCAACTCTGAAAATGTGACTGAGGTATCATAGCAGTTAGCCTACATGACTGCAGATTCAGCTCTTTCTCCAGTCACTGCGACACAGCCCATCAGCACCACACTATTACCTATGCCTCCTCATTGAAGGACAATGATGAGGTGAGGTTTGTGAGTAGAGCCAAAGTCAAACAAGGGTATGAAGCTAATGTTCAAAGCCTACCTGCTCATGTGTTTTCGCTTTTGATATACACTATGCCATACCAAAAATGTATCCCCAGCCAAAACTCGATAGCTGTCCTTGTGAGCGCGAGTTCCATCTGCTTTTATCTGGATCAACCATCAGTCATATCAAAAACATATTACTTTAGCCATCCATCCACCTTCTTAACTACTTGTCAATTAAGGTTGTGGTGGCATTAGAGCACCAGGTCATTAGAGCAGCCCAGGTATCCCTGTCTGCAGCAGCACCCACCAGCTCCTTCTGGAAGATGCGCAGCCAATAGCTCCCATCCCATCAGGGAGAAATCCTTCCAGCGTGTCCTTGGTCTGCCGCACCATGCCCTAGGGTAATCTGCCTCATAATCCTCCTATAGCGGGCAAGGACGGCTGTGAATTTGTGCTATAGTAAACCTTCTTTCATGAAATAATATGTGCATTTGGATACATGGCTGGTTAGCGGGCAAGGATGACTGCGATTTTGTTCTGTAGTAGGCTATAACCTAACATTCATTCATGAAAGAACAGGCTACGTGCTTGTAGATACATATGGCTGGTTATCAGTACATCACACCCCTGTCCCTATTCCACCGTACTGGCTGTCCCTACTCTACATGATTCCGGGGCTGTGTGCTGAGCAATGTTGTCATTCTTACGTTGAGGTGAACAACAATGAACCCCATTCCACCTCCCGCAGGAGCCTGTCCTTTAGTCTGAACGGCAAGGTGGAATGAATGCACAATATTAATGCCTCGAACACTGGAAAATATAATAAATAGGGCTTTCTGGTTCAAACCGCTATGTCAGACGGTCAGACGCTGTATTATCTCCAACAGCAGCAAAGCCGTAGCGTGACGTCAGCGCGCTACGCGGAAGAGGGGGAGGGGTGAGCAGAGGCTGTTACATTTAAAGCAACAGTCACTGAAATCAACTGTTTTACAATGGGGAAAATTATGTGGTGCTATTCCACATAATATATGTGGTATTTTCACTTGAGCATTAAAAAATCCCTTGCATTGAGACCTCAAGGAACTACGTCAACATCTGGAAAGGAGCTTGGAATGTCAACTTTAACCCTCATGATGTCCTTTGGGTCAAAATTACCCAAATCACAAGCTCTTTGTGGCAGATAGAAGGCGCTAAACCTAATTCTACTGTTTACACACACACGATCTGCACTGCTGGCACAACAAGGTGTGATTTGAAACCCGGGGACAACAGGAGGGTTAAAAGGCACGAAAAAATAAATAAATAATTAAATACACACAAAATCATACACAATCAGATGCCTTCTGGTTGCACGATGCGATGTAAGGACATCATGAGGGTTAATATATTAAATGAATTGCTTTTCCCATTCATCTAGTAGAATTATCATAATAAAATATCTCTGATCTTTCCACGCAGCAAAAGTACTTTGACTCGGGTGATTACAACATGGCAAAGGCCAAGATGAAGAACAAACAGCTGCCTGTGGCAGGCCCCGACAAGAACGTGGTGACGGGAGATCACATCCCCACACCACAGGACCTGCCGCGGAGGAAGTCCTCCTTGGTCACCAGCAAGCTAGCAGGCTAGCCTTTGTCACCCAGGAAACGGCCAGCAATCATCCCTCCTTACTCCGAGATATGTACCTTTGCTCCCACCCTTTTTCATCCCCAGGCACCACTTGGCTTTAACATATCGGGCAGAGTTGTAGAAGTTTAAATCCATTCACTTGTATGTTGGCTGGGGTGAGAATATGGTGGTTTTGTGCCTCCTTACCTTCTTGCCACACCCAGCTCTGCCCCCTTTGCACACTGTCCCGCCTCCTGCTAACTGCCTCCCCTATGTCTTGGTTTTGGTGTTCCAAGATGAATCACAGTAGATGTGTGTAATCGGGCAGGGGGTTGAATGGGGTGAGTTAATGCACTTTGTATTCTGTACAGTACTTTGCATTTGGGTTTGTTTTGTTTTTTTTGCATTTTGAATGACACCAAAATAGCATTGTGTGTTTGTGTGTAAGGGAGATGGGAACCATGTTTGCATTTTTTAAATTCTTTTCTTTTTATTTTATTATAAACATTTGTGGTCCCTATCTGTGCTTTTGGCTTTTGGGATTGTTTGGGTTGGATGTTTGTGAATGATTGTTTGCATACCTTAGGTTAGGGGCTGTTGCAGTGCTGAAACCATATTGGGAAGTGTGGGAAAGTGAGTTGCGTTGTCCTCTATTTGCATCTTTTTTTGTTTTGTTTTGTCGAACAAATCCTGAGGTGTTCTGACTGTGTCTAAGGCTGGTGTCAGCTCAGTCAAACACGATCTCAAACAGCCCTTTGCTTTTAACGCCTCGCCTTGCTTTTCTTCATGACTCCCATTCTTCCCTTCTCTTTCTCACATAACAGGAAGAGGTCACAAGACAACAAGCAAGTGTGACACATTTTTGAAGGCATTGTGTGCTGGAGGTGTTAGGTGTTACTGAGTAATTGCCACACTGTTCTAGAACTTCCATGGTCATACTTATCATTTTTTGCTGTCTTGACAATCCAGTGCTTGTACACATGCTCCTCTATGCTGCCCAGGTTAAATGCCAGCTGAATATTAATATATCACCTATCTCATTTTTAACAGCTAGGAACCGTGCCACTTGCTGTGTTGAAAAATAGGTTGGTTACATCACATTGCTTATTAGCCTAAATTATCTTTAAGGGGATTCGGGCACCATGCTGAATAGGGTATATGGTTCTGTCCAAATGTTAGTGGATCACTTGGAAATTAAATGTCCTGTGTTTGTTCTGGCCCTGGTTAGTAGCTGAATTTTTATAAGCTTAAGTTATATTTATATCAAAGTTGGCTGTTTCTAGTCTGTCTATGATCCTGCCATGAAATGCAAAATCTGTTTACTATGACACCTACTATACACCTTTCACTGTCACTGACCTCTGTTCCTGCTTAAATTCCCTATCACGCAAGCAGTCCCACAATACTGTATTGACATGTTATATACACTCATCTGTACTACCTCATCACACCATCACAATGGTGTGATGAGGTAAACAGCAAGCTATCTGATGATCACATGTGAACCCAGCATCTAGGTTCGCCTTCGTATGCTTGCAGGATGTGCTCACTTACAATTGGCCAAAGAGAGAGATTATGGCGGTAAGAAATGGGGGAGGAGGGGGGGGTTTGCTGTATGGTCCGAGTTCTTATCTCATTTACCTCGTATTCATCCGGGTCAACCTCCAAATAATGCCAGAGGTCATGCTCAAAGCTTCGCTAAAATTCCTATGATCGGCAAGTTTCTGCCCCCTTCAATTTCTACTGCTTCAGGGAATGATAAGAAACGCACACTCCACCACATATGCTATATTTAGAGGGTCACATTGTCAACCTCTTTGTTTTGTTTTTCCTGATGAGACTTGTGTCAAATCACGATGAGTGTGAGATGTAAGTGTGCTTATTTTATGGGTTTGTACAAGGAGTGTGCTACTTTTTTGTGTTCCCACCATTGTACATAGACTAATGGGAAAGGGATATTTGTGTTATTTTTCAATAGCTGTCTCTCTCCTGTATTTCTCCTACTTTGATTGAATGGTTCCTTCTCTCTGTTAAAAACACTACTTCTGTGCTATGTGTGCTGCAGAGGCTATGTGAATCTGTATCATATGGATGTGTAAATGCTGCTGATTCAGTCAATGACAAATCCTGTAGAGACAATGCCCTGTAAAGAACACCTGTCCTGTACGACTACCTTTTTCAACCTAACAAGAATATCTGCCAGATTTCTGTCTCCTGCAGCATGGACAATTTGCTTTCAACTTTGTATAGTTGACATTATATACATCCACTATACAGTGTTTACTGTAGACATTGCATAGTAATCAGAATGAAAATTGATGGAACTTCTGAATGTTATCCTCTTGTGGTCATGGACAGAGTTTAAATGAATTGACCAAATTCTGTCACTTTGCATGACCACAGCAGTTTTGCCTTGATTTGTTTGCAACATGCTAAATTCTTTAGATAAACTATGATGACAAAGCGACGTCTGATTAGGCTAAAAGGTTCTAGAAACGACAACAAACAGGAGTTCTTAAATGTTATTTGACATGCACTGTCTGGTTTTGGAGAGAGGTATATAAATGAGAGCGGTAGAGCTGTTACTGTCTCACCTATTCAGCTATGATAAATGTGCCAGAATGTGAAAAAAAAAAATGGTTGGCGCTCAAGTACATTGTGCTGCTTTTATCTTATTTTTTCTTATTTTGCATATACCAGTAAAATGTTTTTTTCATGTTCTCTTATTGCGTAATTAATAGTTACTCCTGGCCCAAAACAATTACAGGGATTATCAGAGGCACACTTTCTTCCAAGAAAGAGATGTAGGTTTACATGATACATAGGATGACTGTTCAGAGAACACAAATGATTTTAAGAATTTAGAAAGTAGAGGACTACTTGGAATGTTTCAAGTGTGGGGGAGTAGTCTGGGATTTTTGTCAGTATTTGAAATAAACTTTTACAGTAATAATTATTTGTCAGTAATTTTGTTAACGGTGCCTCTTTTTGTGAGCCTCAACTTTTACTGTTGAAGAAACAGGCTAGATTACTAATGGTAAAAAATTATTTCTGCATTGGTAGAAACAGGAAATGCCGCACATGGATCACTAGGGGGAGGCAATGTCATTATAAGTGACACAGCAATAGAATTTGTCAGAAATCACTAGAAGGATCGTGAATCATTACGATTTCTTCAAATTACTAATGATCAATTCAAAGTTCAATTTCAATAGTAAAAATTAAACTACTTTTAAATTACACACAGGCTAGACTAATAAAGGGGGAGGTGGCTGGTCAATAGTCTGGTTTGAAAATGGAAAGGTTTTTGTTAAATCATTTACTTTCATTACAATGTTATGTATTATCAAACATTAAAAACAAGATTTAATTAACATGTTAATGACATTCAAACTTGTATTTTCTATGTGTGGGTGCATTGTTTTAGTTACAGGCACTACATTTTTTTTAATGCATATTATGGCATTGATTTTGGATATATGCTTGACAACAGACCTATGACAACAACAACGTCACTATCAAAAGAATGTTTGCATCCTGCAAAAGTGTTGACGGATGCACCCCTTGCCAAACTGTTGGTTATTCTTGAAAAATAATGCCAAAGTTGCAAGACCAATCTACATATCTGTACTCTTACTAAAGTTATATATAGTTTATAAACTATTATGGAAACCACAGGGGCTTTGCATTTGTCCTCCTGAATGATTTAAGTGACGTATTTTCTATGCGCTGGAGTGATAGCTTGCAAATAGCTAAATGCTAAATTTACCTATCTCGTATAATGAGTTAATCACAGACCATGGTGTGGCAGTGGTAGGGGGGGACGTTGAAAACCGCGTTAAAATCCATAGTTAAAATCTCATATAATATCCTTTTACCCAGACGTCCTTATATGGGCCACTTCCAGAAAATGACGTACGCCTATGATTGTATTATGCCCCTCCCCTCCCCTCCCTTCCTTCCCTTTAG
>JAODUG010000008.1:3723233-3744169 GCA_027564795.1 Aphredoderus sayanus
AGGGAATGGTAATGGGGGTTAGAAAAGACGTGGGAGACAGAGGGAGAAGGAAAGTTGGAGAAAGGAGGCAGAAAGTGAAAACATGACAATGAAAGGCTGGGATAGAAGGGACATTTGTTAGAAAGTAAGCTTTTTTTCCTCTATCATTAGGTTGTACATTGTGTCTTCCTGTGTCTTTCCTCTCAAGCAAGCATTTTCGTGTGTGTGTGTCAGTGTTCTTTTTCCAAGGAACATCTTTTGGAAGCACCTAAACATGTGTGAAACACATTGAGGTCCAGACGCAGTTTTGAATAACAACCTGATGTTTCCACCAATTAGTTTGCCCCACCCTGTCTGGCAGATACGGGTCCCAACAGTGAATCTCCCCCCTTCAACGTGTGTACTGATTGGTTGAAAGCAAAGCTGCAGGCCTTTTGCCCCTTTTGATACCCAGACAGAAGGAAGCAGGAGAGAGGTTACAGTACTGTATGGAATAGATGATTTATTTGTTTTCGTCTATGTGCTCCGGCCTTAAGTGCACGCACAGTCCAGTCAATCCTACACTAAATTACAGGGCTCTTGCCTGGTGTGTCAGACTCAGCACCTTTTTCATTACGCTGAATAGACGACTTGCCCATAACAGTGAGAAGAGTGTATCAATTTGTAGGAACAGAACTAGCTATCAGTCAGGTTACTATACTGAATATTCTCTTTGCATATGAGCAGAGGAAGCAACACATTTGAAGGACGGGGACTATTTGTGAACAGAGCTGTTCATAATTGCGTGCCATGTGTGATGTGAGAACTAACGTTTTGGATGGTTCTTTTCACTGAGCCGTTCCCCAGCGTTCCATTGTTCAATGAGTCAAGAGTGAATTATTTTAAGATAACAACTTGCATGATTACACGCCTAACCCACGACCCAACCACCCAACCGTGGCAAAAACAACGTGGAATGCTCTCAAAAAGCAGAAAGGTATGCTAAATTACTGATGTGTGTTGCTTTCTAGGGGCGGGTTTGAACAGGATGTGGAGAATGGCTACCATCAGTACCATGACACTTGCCACGGTACAGTACATTTGTATTCCTTCTCACCAGTACATGTATTGTATTTCACTTATTGTGTCCTCATGACACAAAGACAGAAGACTAGCATGCAGCCAACATTTTGAATATATTTGTGAATATACTGTTACTTGCACACTTGTGTTTTGAAACCAATACCAAGTTGTTTCTGTAATGCTCACCATAATATCTATATTCCCCTTTAAAATGTATTCATACCCTTGCTTTAATGAATTTATGTTGAAAGATATGTTTGTCTGTCCCCATTCCCAATCCCTGAGGGAATACTGGCCCTAATCTGCTATGTTAATTATGCTGTCATTATCTTCTACACTGGTTTGCATCAAGTAGACGGAATCAAAATGGGCTCCCCTTGCGTGTCTCGGGAATCGGAAAGAAAAACATGGGAGGGGAAAAAGCTAAATGATGTATCTCCTGTTAGAAGTGAAACCTGAAGGTTTGGCGGGGAAGGGGAAAGCAGAATTATCACACGGCCAATGTCTTTTTTTTAATTTGCTTTTCTTTCCAGATGTGCTGACGACCACACGCAGGCAGAACACAGCGGGCGATTCAGCGTATGGTCAGTAGACACGCACGCACACTTACTGTAGCCGCGACATTGTGTTACGCCGGGGCTAGCAACCACTCGATGTTGCCGTGATATGTCTGTCAGCAGGTCTTACATTCTCCGGTGCGCACCACCAATGAGATACTAGGGAGTAATGTTTCCATGCCTAGGTTGAAGAGGCTTTCCTAAGGAAGCGTGGTAAAATGGGCCACCTCTCACCCGGCCTGACAGCTTTAACATTGGGCCCATTGTCCAGGCAGGCGACAGCATCGCTCTTTTGGCGGGCCGGCAGTCATGGTATCCAGGCTGCCTAATGCCCTGTATCAGCTAGGATCATCATCCCTCTCACGTCCCATTGCTCCCTCACTGGCCACAGTGGAGCCCACAGCAGAAGCACTGCTTCACTAGCTCTCCTTCAGACGAGCTGGCGAGGTTGTGCTGTTGTGCCACTCCTTAGCGCTGTAACACTGACGGGTCGATTTGAGTCAGATGACTCCAAGCCACTCTTGGGCCCCATTTTTACCCAAAGAAACTAAGCACTAAACTTGTTGTTGAGCAAGTTTTTAGACTTGCTCTAAGTCAGATCTCTCCATTGCTCCATAAATTGCCATGGCAGGCAACTAATGATGACTGTTTATCCAGAGCGGTGATTAGTATCAGCACAGAGCGCGTCATGTGGAGAGATGTCAGCCAGAAAGGCCCATTTATTCAGCACTTGTGTTGCTCTCCCCTCCATCTCCCCAACAACAGAGGCCCCTCTGTCTGCCAGAGGCTTGGTCACAGACATCCCAGAGTCCCACAATGCCCCAGTACACCGAAAGAATTACTACCCAGTGGTGGTTGGACTTGATGAGCACCCCTGCCGGGTAACCCTGCAGGGCTCTTGTGCACCCTTTAGCTTCACCACAGCATTTGAAGTCACACTCCCATCTCAAGTTGAGGTTTTGTTTGTTTTATTTTATTTATTTATTTTTGTCACGCGAAAAAAATCCTTTTTAAGCCTCCGCATTGAAGATCAATTATCGGCTTGCCTGGAAAATAAGACGCCCCATATGCCGAACAAAGCTGTTGGCACACAAGGGGTTCCCGTCCCTTGTTTGAAAGTACACCGTAGGCACGAACAATTTCCTCCTTCATCTACTCTTGCCGCCCAAACAAACACTCAGACCTGGTGGTGGCTTTGGGGGAGGGGGTGTTGCTGAGGACAAACTGTCTGCGTAGGTAATCAAACGATTACAAAACATGCCTCTTCACGCTCTCCTTTCAACAGTCAATGAGAAGAAACAATGAGAACCCACAGGCGCACTTAGAGAAACAATTGTGATAAATTGAGCTAATAATATAGTCCTCAAGCTATTGTCCAGCACGCCAAGCCCCAACACCCCCTGGTGTGCAATTTTAATTTGCCTCTCACAGATGGCGCACTGACAGGGCACCTTATTCCGAGCGAAAGCTGTCAACTGGCACTGGCACAGAGGAATGGAGAGAGAGAGAGAGAGAGGGGGGACAGGCACTTCTCCCGTCTGCACAGTTATTAGTGCACTATGTGAGCATCGTGGCTGGCGTATTAGTGCAGCAGGCCTGGCCAATAGCAGGATGCTACATACCAGACCTCAAGGACAAACGCTAACAGAGAATTAAGAGTGCACTCATAGCATGGAGTGTGTCATCAAGATAAATATGCTTCATAATACAAGGTCTGTCGCTGCACAGCACACAGTAGGTTTCTTGGCACATATTTGAAACAGCTCTAATTGAGACTGTTATCGGGTTTTCTGCTGGCTGGGTTATTTCAAGGTGACATTAGTCGTCTGGGTAAAGGCCTTGGTGAGGTAGTGGAAATGAAACCTGTTGTTTACCTAGCTGGCTACCAGTGTCTATTTTTACTGTGAATACACTTACAGTACAGACTTTTAACCAAAATTAGTTTATTTACACTGGAGGACCTTTTTTGTGGAGGGTCTAGCCAGCTGGATCAAGGCCGCACAACAGGATGTGTTCTAAATTAGGCTGCAGCACCATGGGTTAAATGATTTCTCATTGGTTCAGTAGGAAACACAAGGGCAAAAAGCTTGGGAAATGAATGCCTGCAGCTAACAAAAATTATGATGGTATTGGTCCTAGTTTACCAGCCTGTTATTTGCTGTGCTCTAATAACGATCGCTCCAGGGTTTTGTTTTGATTAATACGATGGAAAATGATTTGGAAGATTATGAAGAAATTAAAGCAATTAAGTTATAGCAATATGCACTTTTGTTTTAACATGGTGGCAAATTATTTTTTCCATGCTAACTGATCTTGCCTTTTAACAAGCACTTTAATTTGAAAGAAATGTGAGTTTTAACTGTTAATAATGTGTTTTTACTGTGACAAATCCCACGAGGTGCATTTGTGAGGAATGTAAGGGGTTTCCAAATCAAGAACGCAATATAGACTACTGGAGAGGATGATTCTTACCTTTTGTTTACTGGCTACTGAGAGCTGTACCCAAGACAATACGAGCATGCAGGCCCAGCTAGAATGCTTATGGGATGCATGCATTGAGGTGACTCACCTTGTATCTGGGTCATCCCGGTGGGCATTGTGGTACAGTAAGTGGTTTACAGAGAATCTTTCTCACTTAGGGGCTCCCCTTTGGTTTCGTGGTTCTAGGCCTTTTCTGTAGAACACTTTATAATCCAGACTGTTTAAAGTTCACCTTCACTAATCCCTCACTCTGTTACCCCTCCCCCCTCCTTCGCTACAACCACAGGGAAGACCACACCCACAAGTGCCAGCACCACCTATCAGGGGGCGGCTTTTCCAAAGGAGGCAGGTGACCCTCAAAGAGGTACAGGTCCTGATGGCCCGCCCCCAGTAGGGGAACAGGGGTCACCTGACTCGGAGCCAATCAGTGTGGAGATGGAGGGTAAGGGGGTAGGGTGTCTGTCTCTATTGAACTTTGACCTGCGAGGGATCGCACTGCCAGGCCCTGGGCGCTTCACTGTACACTCTAACCAGGCTGACTACTAACACTGCTGTTGCCTTCCAAGCCACTGAGCATACTGTAGGTTGAGATGTTTCACTGTAGTGACCCTTATAGAGAACACACTCCATGAATACATCACGTCCATGTTTCTCCATGGGAATTGGTTGAAAATCACAGTTCCATTTGTAAATATTGATATACAGAAGGCCAGGAGAAATTGGAAATGATTAGACTGATGCTGAATGCCCAGGGAACTCCTATTTGACATTTTCATGTTTATGAACTCCAGAGTATTCAAGCAAATATGTAATATGTCAACATGTTCCACCTAGTTAAATATAATTTTAAGTAGCTCATTTTCTAAAGCACACTTCCTGTATATGGAAAAGGTATACGTAGGTGTTAGAAATATAATTTTATCCATACACTATTAGTCTTGCCCAGTTTCCAGGGGGAGTGACTTGATATATATTTACCCAGTCATGTTAATTATGTGATTTCACTGACACTGATACATGAGACATTGGGAGGGTGTTGAATTACTGCATACTGTACAGTATACTGTATATACACTAAACACAAATATGTCTCCATTGCTTAAATATTGCTGTATTTTCAAACATTATAGCCATATACTGTGCAGTAGCTAAACCTGGCTAGTGAACCAGTAGCGACTCGATTTACGGTAAATACTATCCCTTTTAAATAGATATTGCATTGGATCTAATACAGTCCTAAGTCAATTTGCGCATCTAAACAAAACTGTTACTCAGCTCGCCATCATATACTCTCACTACCGGTACTCTCATTTCCACCTCCCATTTTCACACTGCCTAGCAACTGTTTACATTTCAGCGAATCCCTGTTATGCAACACCTAAGCAGCTTCACTGTCTTAACCTCTTTGAGGTGTTGGCTTGTTGCGAATACACTCCAACTGCTGCAAAGTCTATCTGACCTTTTCTAAATCTCGTTCCCAGGAAACCACACGCAGAGCCTTGAAATGCAAAGTCTACTGCAATTTGTTAGATTTTATATTTGAGACATTAAGCTGACACTATAGCAGAGCCGCATTATAAGCAGTAAGGAGTCAGAGGAGTCCGATTTAAAGTGTTTTGGTACCCAATGAGCGGTTGTGAGGCGCTTTAGGAAAGGCCGTACATTTGAGAAATTACCTTTTAACATTACAATTGAATCTACTTTATGCATGCATTTGCTTTACAGTTTTCTATGGCTTTTCAATCAAGTGTGTACATGCCGAAGGGGGTTCCAGCTCCGATGCGAAGGACCATTTCTGTTTGTGTTAAAAAGTTGGTGAAGCACTGTTGGGTACAGTACCGCACTATAGCTCCGAAAGGAAATGGAAGCCACAGAGAGGAGGCTGTGAAGTATGTCTTTAAGCCCTCCTCGCCGGCTTCCGCTGGCACCCTGTCAGGAGTCCATAAATCCTACACTAGCAAGAGGCTTCCATTTACCCCGACAGTGTCTGGCTGCAATGATGAGCCACTCAGGCTCAAATGAGAGAAGCTCGTAACAAATAAATAACCGACGGGGGCTCATGCTTGAGCAAGTGTGGAGAAGGGGTTGGGGTGGGAGGGGGATTGTAATAGAAATTTGGGCGGCACGATCTATTTCAGCCAGAGACGTGGGTTAGATCAGTCGAAGTAGCAGAAGAGAAGGCTAAAAACCGCTTGGGGAGTAATAGTTTTGTCCCCGCGGCAGCCGTCACTCTCTTTCTTGGCTCTTTCCACCTCATGGTCTCTGTCCACGTCTCAGTCTCCAATAACCTGCCGTTTCATTCACTGTTTGCTCTCCACGTTCAAGCCATCTCACACTGCACAGCTCTACTCTCAAATGTATTGAGCATGTGAAGGCTACATTTTTTACCGCTATTTAGCCGATGACTGTAAAGGGAATCATAATAATTATTAAGAATAGTGTTCTTCAGATATTTCGTGGTTAAATATAAATGTTCAAGAGAGATAATATATAGGTTTAGGAAGTGACAAGATTGTTAATTGTAAAAATCGTATTGCAGTCAGGATGCAATGAACCTCATTTGCCATTGAAATTCTGAAGCCTGCGATTCCCAGTATGATTTAATGTTAAAAGCTGTATGCCGTGAATCACAGGCTTGTTTACATTTTATCTACCCCAGCCATGCAGAGAGCAGTACGAGGCTCAGACGTGGGTAGCTGCAGCATCTTATGTAAACACCAGGACATACTAAAAGGAACGCCTAGGAACCTGTCGACCTCCTGCTATTTAGATAAATGCCAGCAGTCAGGTTAGACCAGAGCTGTTACTGTCAGGGGACTTAAACACAGACCTGCACGTTAAGCAAAGCTGTACAGCACAAAACCAAAGTTCTGAACTTCTTGAACTTGTTTTCTTTCTGCTTTCATGCCCTCTACTCTCAATTGACCTCCTTGCCTACACATTCATATGAACCAGTGTGGGTAGGACCAAAACGGCCTGGACATCAGCTAATTCAGCTAAAAGCACAGCGAGGTCAATAATGGAGGAGAAGCACACATTCTTGAGCTCAACACAGCTATACAGCATAGAGTGAACACAGCCTGAACCTACATTAAAAAGGGTGTGCCGTACCTATTTACTATGCGGATACTGCATTCACTTACTGCACAGTATTAGAATGAGGATGAGCCCTGTCTGTTATAATGTAACAGTATTGTTGTCACCTCAACAGAAATGTTTTTATGAAAGGTTTCTTTATCACTTAGGGAAAAAAATGACAATTTATTTGTTCCAATGCTGTACAATAACTAAAAAAAAAATGCCACAGGTTACAATAGTTCAAAATAAGATTAACACAGTATCTCACTTTTGTGTTTAGAGTTTTATATACAAGTTGAATATTTGACAGTTTCAGAAACATTAAATTGAAGTACTGTACAGTATGTTTGGGTTATGGCCTTGAGGAAAATAAAATACATATTTATTGTGAAATCCACACTGGCAACATTTCCAGTTGTACGTTTGTTAAGGTTGCCATGCCGTAGACACACCCGGGTGTTGCAACTAAAACCGTCGCACCCATATGTAATTGCCTCAGCTGTGTAAGTGTATACCTGCCAGTTTGGCACCACATTCACACAGGCATGGCGTAATGGCATTTAATAAAGGTCACTCTGAACAGGATCACTTTTTCCTCC
Source organism: Aphredoderus sayanus (assembly GCA_027564795.1). Classification (NCBI taxonomy): domain Eukaryota; kingdom Metazoa; phylum Chordata; class Actinopteri; order Percopsiformes; family Aphredoderidae; genus Aphredoderus; species Aphredoderus sayanus. The sequence goes on from JAODUG010000008.1 coordinate 3,730,990, forward strand.
TCTCACCGGCAGTTTGCAACACTCACATCACACGTGACATCATGCTTTACTCTGGCAACACACACTGCACGATACACTGTACAACTCCCTGCAGTCATTCCAAATACGAAGCACCTCACTCTCCATAATGAGCTAGATGTAATGACAGTTCATTACATTAGATTTATGCCAGCTGGGCTCTGTGTCGGCAGTGTGAGGTCTGGTTGACCGAAGAAGTCAGTCTGGAGAGTCTCAGTGACTACCTTTGCATGCACATTCATATTCCACTACTATTCAGAATATGACAGTATTCCAAATTTGATAACTTTTCTCTGGATATCCCTTTAAGGAAATCATCATTCTAATATTGTGTTTTATGAGTGTGTACACGACACTTTTTTTGCATTAATTTGCATAGTTCCACGTAGGATGTACAGTAGGTAATGGGGGCGTTTTATGCAATTTGATTCGGCTCCATGGGAATATTAGTGGAATATGTATTTAAAGTACCGTGTAAACAGATTAGTAGGAATGTTTTCTCTTTCAGAATATGAGCAAAAAGCAGAATATTGTGTGCATGTAAACGTAGGGTTATCCATGGGGGCCTACAGTGATGAGGTCCGCAGTGTTCCTGGCTCCTAGCCTTAACCCCTTACCCTTTTCTCTGTCTCCTTGACCCCTGAGTAGTGGTTCCCACGTTCACCTGCCTGTGTATTTTCAGTTGGACTAACACTTAAGCTGTACCTGCCTCCTTTTGTTGAGTCCTCTCCTTTCAACTCCCTCTTTCCTCTCTTCACAATCTGTCTTTCCTGTTTCAGAGCCTCAGGCTGAAACTGTGCTTGGCTGTGTTTCAGTGGGCTGCAAGCCGTTTCTCCACGGCCCACCTTAAAGAGACAGTCCATTCTGAAGGCAAAACTGGATGAACGTTGTTGTGAAAGTTCTGACACAACAGATATAATGTATTTTTTACTTTTATTCCATACTCCAAAGGTGATTGGGATAAATCACTGCCCTGTTTTCTTTTTTCATACTTTTAAGAAACAAAAGTAGATTACTGTTAAATTGTTAAGATGCAGCATTTTTACAGGTCTAACAAACCTTTGGTGTGGACTGTCTCTTTAAGTTGGTTGGTAAAGCTTTGGTTCTTCCAATGTTCCATAAATATGATTTAATGTTTTAACTCTGGTGGTTGGAATTTGGCATTGGAATCTCATTGCTTTACATCTCCACAAAATGGCAAATATATTGGCTCCTCTATTTCAGTTCATTTAAGCAACTGCATGTAAAAAGGTATCGGTCAATGCATGTGCTATGCCTGGTTTGATAGTCTTTAATATGTTTAGCAGACAATATGTACTCTAATGTTTGTTTAAAACCTGTTCTGAATGTATTTAACCTATATGAAAACTTTTTTTTCCATGAAACAGGTTTCTTCATTTCATGAACCCCTAGCATGCTGTAGCATGAAATGATAATACAACAGGCATTTACCAGTATTCAATCAACATTTTATGCACCAACACACCAGGAATTAAATTCAGTGCTTATTACACTACTGTTTAAATTGGAATGGATCTGTTACATTGCGGTACATCATCTTACCTCATGTGCATGAATCAAACTGAATCCAATTGGCTGGCCACTGAGGTGGAATATTATGCAAATTCCTAATAACAAGTGTACATGATTGAATTCACTCACTCAGCACCCAGGCCATGCACGTGCTGACAGAAATACAGTGGCGTGCACGCACACACATGCACAATCATGCTTTTTGTTAACCACGTCTGTCAGTGCACAGACATCAGGTATTTAAGCTGTCAGTTTACTAAAGCTTACAGCAGGGCAATGTTGCTCTTTTTCCCCACGGATTTGAAAAATAAAATAGTTCATTATTTCTTCATTTTGAACCATTGGGAGTCTTTCAGCAGTGAAATTGTTATTTTTAGTAGGGAGGAAATAAATCTCTGGCATCTGTGGGGAGGGGGTAATGTTCGCCTACGAAGCCTTGGGCCATTTTGTCTCGTTTCCTTGTCACTGGCATAGAGTAGCCATTAATAGACCTATTACATGCGCTCCTAAGCTTGGAGAAACAGTAGCTAATTAGGGATGTTTTTTTTAACGTCTTCACTTGACACAGAAATAGAACACAAATACTTCTCTGGGACTACAAAATGTACCCTTGAGTTACGGCCTTTTTACAGTGGAAAGAATACGTGCAAAGGAAAGTGTTGTTAATTTCCCTGTGCGCTCTGTCTAAGCCAGAACATTTGACAAAAGTGCTTCGGATCGAAAGGAAATGCAGATTATTTGGTGTGCTGGAGATGCTTTTCTGTTTTTGTTCAAGTCAAATGAATAGGCCCGTGAGCTCTTGTCATCCTGTGTGTTTAAACTTCATCACCCCCAAAGAAAACAATTCACACATAACGGTGACATGAGACTCCCTCTTGTTTGTTGCCCACATGTGAACCCATCTCCAATTAGCGCTGTGCGCGGCATAGCCAGCATCGCGTACAGCGCCCGCTTGCTTACATAAGCTAGCGCGGCCTCTATTTTTACCTCCCGGGCGGCTTCAGTCGCAGCGCGTTGCTCTTCCCACGATGCTGTGGAGGTGTGCGAGGCTCCTTCTACTGCCACAGCACAGCTGTTGCCGCGCGCTAGGCTCCAGGACGCCGCAGACAGTCTGTCACTCACCCCGTTGTCAGTCTCTCACTCGTAACTCCCCCCCCGCACCCACCCCATATCTCTCCCCGTCCTCCTTCATACAATCTGCTCACTGCACTTTCTGTCCCCTACCTCTCACAACTGCCTCTCTCAATATTTTGCCTCGTTGTCACTTTCTTTGCTTTCAGCCTTTTGTGTCTGTTCTGCTTCATTCCTCTCGTTCTCCTATCTCTTTGGATGTCTGAGTCCTCGCTCGCTCATTTCCCTCCCTCGTTGCCGGTTTGTCACCCAGGTTGAATTTTATCCCTTCATCTCTCTCGCTCTCTCTATCCCCCTCTCTTCTCCCTGGCTGTCACCATCCCTCATCCTTCTTTCGCTTGCCTCCACTCAGGCGAACCCATCTGTCTGTTTACCTATTGGCAGACTCTTTGCTATCTCTATATTAAGCGTTTGTGCCGCGAAAGAGGGGAAAAAGGTGGCTGATGTGACGACACATAAGATGAGCACTGTAAAAGATTGGGGGAAATTACGGCAAGCAAGGCGTGAAAAGGCTGTAAAGCGTCTTTAATTGTCCCCTCTACCTGCGGAGGAGGCAGCCAGCCCTAAGCAGCATGTGTAATTGAGGCTAAGTACTTGGGCGTGTGCGGTACACCGACTAGACCAGTTACCGCTCTCACATCGGGCAGTGGGTCATGGCAGCCCAGTCCGGCGTGCTTGGCCTGAGTTGAAAGGGCGTTTGGTGCCCCCAGCCTCTCCACCGGGGCAATCCCCACCGTTCACCTGGTATTAATTTCATTGTGACCGCGCCGCCATATGTCGCACATCCACAGTGATGGAGACTTTGCAGGGCTGGGGGTTTGTTTACCCCAACAACCCTTCCCCCACGCCCCCCACCTCCCCGTGCCTCTCGGCTTGACTCATCCTCCCGTTACCAGAAGGAGCCCTTCAATATGGCTGTGCCCCCACATAGAGAGGGGGTCAGATGACTCACAGGTAGCTGGGAGCAGTGGGAGCGACACAGGGGGGAAACCACACACACACACACACGTTCTCTTGCTGAGCTGCATGCTTCCGACAAGCTAGCTCGGTACAAAGGCATTAGGTCGCCAAGGAGCCCCGAATGACATTACCGGACAAGGCTTGTTGAAGATTAAGAGAGGAGGCATTGGGATGCTCTTTGCAGCATTACTTTTGATTGCTTCTCCCACTGTGATTGCAGTTAGGATTTATGACTTTTTAATGTGGTCATAAGCCCGGGCAATTATCAGAGAGAAATGGCTAAACATTGAGGATTTTTAATTTGAAGCTCCATTTAAAAAGTTATTCCCAGAAATATTATGGCGCAGCGCAGTATTAACGGTTTTATCTTACTGGGGGGGAAGTGGTAGCAGAGCAGCAGTAAGACATGGGGCGAAGATAATAAGCCTAGCAAATCTACTAGCACTGACGAGTGTAAAAAAAAATAAAAGGCTTACTTTATGACCTATAAAGAATAACTCTCATCAGTGTCTATGTATTTATGTGTGCTCACAAATCTATTGAAGCTAACAAGATTTTAATTTGTTTTATACTTTTTCTATTTCTGCTATCTGGTTTATAAATACTGTATGTGGTAAATACCACTTGGTTATTTCTGTACTGTATGTTGTGTGGTTAGTACAGTGTCAGATGTATTGCAGCTATATATATATATATATTTGGTTTATTTGTAGATTAGTCATTTGATTTCAGAGGTCAAGAATAAAGGTCAAGTTAAATAACCTTACTAATATTTCTCCAACAAAGACCTACCTGTTAATGTGTTGTTTTGAAATACACTCAAGATAGACAAAAACCCCTTTTTATAATTTTTTATTTATTTGAACATCATGATGCACCTGCAGCATTGTCTGTTTATTTACTTTGGTTTTAACTTTCTTCAGAATTGGAACATTTGTCGAATGCCAAGTGCCCTCCTTTTCCCCCCAACTCTGAGCGAAGGACAATTAGTGCCTGTTAGAAATGAGATTGAAACATTAGCACCTAATACAAAAGTTATCCCATTACCACATATACTGATTAACATTTAGATCAACATCACATAAACGAATATCAAAGACAATTGAGGCACCGCCATTTTCCAATATGACACCCAAATGACACCCCTTTTAATATGCATGGAATTAAGCTCATTGGGAACACCTGCACTTGTTCCCTCTGTGGTGCAACGAGGCTGTCCCCCCTCCCCAGTCTAATCAGTTTCACAGAAATTGTCATTATGGGCGGCGAGGGGCTTTGCCACCGCAGATGGCATAAGCCTCACACAAATGAGCTCTGATTACGAGAGGTTTCACTCATCTCGCTCCTTCCTTACACACCATTAAGCAAACATAGTTAGGTCACATCACCCAAGGACATGTGGCAAAATGCTCCACACCAAAGCGAATTTAGCGTTTTCTTTTTATTTTCTTTTATTTTTAAGGCCACTGTGTCAAGGGCCTGTGTCTCGTAACTTTCTGAAAGAGGTTGACAGCGTCATTTGAGGTGCGGTGTTGGCACTGCACTCTGTGAGCTAGTGGGTAGGCTTGTTATTTTTGGCTCATTCATCATACCAGGTGCATTCGCCCCTGATCCACACATCGGAAAGCACAGCCTGTGAAAAAGACACGAGTCCCACCGGTGTGCACCCATCAATATTTAAAGCCCCAGCTCATTTCAGAGTTGATTTCATAGTAACTAGGGAGCTTTTGGCCCCTGCCATCCTCCCTTAGCCGCAGCCGAAAGCACAGATCTTGGCAAGAAAGGCGTTATTGATCTGTGGAACAGTGGAAAGGAAGGAAGCCAAAAGCTTGGTTCAAACACCTCTGACATACTGTTTCCCACACACTTAAACCTTCTGCAATAAACACATTGTGTCCATCCCAGCTGCTCCTTCACCTGTATTATATCCTGAAGAATAATGTTTTCTGCCTTAACCCAGCCGCTCTGCCTTGTGTCTGATCGTTGTCTTGGTGTAAACCTCGTGTGTTTCCTAGGTGTGAGGCGGCCCCCGGAGGTGGAGCGGACCAGCCACAGCGTCCACTACACCCTGCTGATCGCCTGTGTGTTGGTGGCATTCGTGCTGGGGGCCTTTCTCTCGGGCTTCCTGGTCTCCTGTTACTGCAACCACACGGGCCACAAGACCAAGAGGCTGGCCAAGGACCCGGAGGCCCCCATCCCCCACGCCCTGTCTCTCCGCAGCCTGGCCAAGCTCAACGGGCTGCTGGACGGCCAGGGCAAGGACGACAAGCTGGAGGTGTCCTCGCCCAAGATCTGCAACTCCTTCTTCCACAACGGCAAAGAGCACCACCCGTCCAGGAGGAACGGGCATCACGGGGTGTCCATGGGGGACTTTGTCCACCCGCACCTCCTGCACTCATCGGAGCTGTCCGGGCTGCCCACGCCGGACTCCACCCCAGAGCTGCCCATCAAGAGCATGAAGGCCTTCAAGAACCAGTGGGAGAAGAACCAGAACTGCAACAACGCCAAGGAGCCCAAGTCGTACAACATGGGCTCCAGGCCCAGCTCGGCCCTGCTCCACCAGCAAGTCTACCCCTACTCGCACGGCCTGGCCAGCGGGCAGCCTCCGGCGGGGGGCCCCCTGCATCCGGAGGAGCGCAAGATCCACAACGCCGAGCGGGTGCTGTCCCAGCAGCCGTACCCCTGCTACCCCCAGAAGGTGATGGAGGTCACGTCGCTGGACGAGCTGCTGAAGCACATCCACGAGTCGGGCGGCAGCAAGAGCGGCCAGCTCATGAGCCCGTCCGGCCTGATGGCGTGCGGCGGCCAGCTGCCCTTCGCCAACCGCATCCAGCCGCACATCCCCGAGACGGAGTCGGCGCCCTACTACAGCTCCTCCACCCTGCCCCGGGACAGCCTCACCCGCCGCATGGACGTGCCCCCCGACATCCCGCCCCACCACCAGACCACCATGGAGAGGAGACACTCGTCTCAGAGGCACTCTCTGATGGCCGCCGCCAAGATGTCCAACGGGGCCGCGGGCGGCGGCGCGGGGGGGGGCATGATCCCGCGGCAGCACAGCTTCAGCCAGAGGAACGGCGGGTCCTACCAGCCGCCGCCCCTCCTGGCCCGGATGAACTCCACCGGCAGCGCCTGCGAGGTGCACTACCCCCTCATCCCCAACGGCTACCTGACGCGCCAGCTCAGCTACAACGGCGAGCAGCAGGAGGTGCTGCACCGCGGGGGCAACGTTCGCCGGGCCCCGTCTCTGAAGCCCGACGTGCCCCCCAAGCCCCTGTTCATCCCCGCCTCCTCGCCGGTCAGCCAGCAGGGCAAGTTCAACTACTGAGGCGAAGGCAGCGGACTGACGGGACGCTCTGTGAAGAAGTTCGCCTTCGTGAAAACGTGGAGGGTCTGAGGTCGGAGCCCTTTCTCAGAAAACGCGACAGCGTGGCAGCCGTTGTCACCGTGGACAAAGCCCTCACACAGACCTGTCTCCTCCCTTTCCCTTTTTTTGTCCAAATGAATATCTTTGTACCATATTGGTATTGCTCAGCTACTTGCTTATAGAACAGTGAGGGACGTAAGGTGGCTTGATGCCACCTCCTTATATTAGGCTGCCAATGTCCTCAGTGTGGATTTACGATGCAACTTAGTTTTTGGAAGCATTGACGTTGGAAGAGAAACGTTACATATCGCTCATCTTCGGGACCGTGAAGGAAGAGCCTCCTGCAATGCTGACAAGTTAGATTCTTTGCTTTTGCTGACCTTTTCTGATGTAGTGTTGGTAACCGATCCCAACCCACCCCTTCCTCGAATGTGTTTATATTATGCATGTGTGTGTATATATATGTGTGTTTATATCCACACCGTATATGTATACATATACATATGCAGTACATGTAACCTGTGGTGAAAAGTTGACGAAATTCCCCTAAAAGTAGTTATGTCTTTGCCTTACTATACTCTTTTGTCTCTAAGCATATCAGGCGTCCCCCTGTAGGAAATAAAGGGCCACTGCATGTTTAACTGTGGTTGGCTCATGTCTTATGGACACCAAATCACACACTTTATTTTGTTGTAAATCCATTGGCTAAAAAAAAAAAAATATTTAAAAAATTTTAAAAAAAGTTCAAACTATCATTTTATTTAGTTTTTGTATCCCAGCAGATTTAGGATAGTTCAACATTCGTTGTGTATGGGCCAGTAATTCCAACCAACTATACACCAGCTTGTTTATCTGATTAACCAAATATTCAACCAGAGAGGTCACTGAATATCAAACAAGCTAGTGTATACTGTAGTACAACTAAAAAAAGTAATAAAAACCCACAGGAATTACCCAGCGCTACAAGTTAACTGATAAGGGGGGGTAAAGCTCATTCAGAATGCCATTATGTTGGTGCTTCACATCTCCAGCGGAATAACCTGTATATCGTCTCAAGTGAGAAAAAGATTTACCTTCAGATATTTTGGCCCAAAGAGGAGGATAACTCATGCCAGTCCATCTCTGACAATACTATACTATACCTAATAACTTTGTTGCAATGGGATGTAAATAAAGGAATACTTACTAGCCAAATTAACTGTATGTGTAAATGTGTGCCTTATTTAATATAGTGTGTGATGGGGGTAAGGGTACAAATAACAATGACCTAAGGTGGCTATTACACTATAGTAAATGTTCATTTTATATGGTTGTCACTCAGTATGTTTATCTAATGTAAAGTTTAGGAGTTTCATTCCAAAATGAGATGTTTACCATTATAAAAAAAAATTTTTTTTAATTCTCACAAAATTATTCATCTTGAGGCTTTTACTAACAAAAGATTGTTTATCAAGCAGTCTTACTATATGTAGAGATGGCATTTTCGAGTTTTGAACAACCAAGCACCGTTTGATTTGTCCCAGATAAATGTATATCTTTTGGAATGAAATTGTTCACTAGTATTCCTATTGAAGTGTTTTTATTTTACTTCACATCTCTCAAGTGTGAGCCTCCAGGTGGTTTTGGTAGAAGCACGCACCACAACTAGAAGCAGCAAATGTTTTAGTTGTCTCTTTTTTTTTCCCACTGGGTTTCACCTGATTGCCGTTTGATCACTTTTCTTATGCGTTAAGCCTTTCTTTAGGTTACTCATGGAGCGCAGTTCCTCTCAAGCTACAGTACCTACAGTTCTACAGATAGAGCTACTGTAGAAGACCCACTTTGAATTACTTGCTTGGTGATAATGCAGTAGGTTTGCTAGCATTATTTTTGGCAAGATCATGTTTTGTCATGTGTTCAAATATGGGTTTCTACAATCGTTACTATTGTGGATGTCAAACAAATCACTTTGTCAACCTTAACAGCAAAGTAACAAAAGCAAACGTGAAGAGAAACCATTTTTGAAATTGTGTAAACATGGACAAATGCAATGAACTTGCGCATACAATGAACTGAGATTGTCCTTGGATCCTCTGTTCTGGTGTCGAACAGGTCCCGAAGTGGCTGCTGAGGATTTTGCAAAGGGACGGGAAAGAGATGGAACAGCCTCGAAATTTTACCCCTTCAAAACTCTCCACTGTTGCACTTTTTGCTAAGTCATTTTGGCTATGGTCTACTGGAATGTTGATCAACTTTTGGGGAGAAACAAACTACAGTGTACATGATTTACGGTAGAGGAAAATGTCTTTTATTGACTCGTATTTCCAAGCGCTAATTTGACAGAATGTTTACTATTCACACCCAAATCTACCGCAGTATTCTTGTGTGTTAGTTTATTTGTAAATGACAATGACACACCGACAACTTGTGTCTGTGAGCTCACATGAGAGGAATTGTGGCAGCTAAGGTGTTTGAGTTTAAGCATATTTTCTGTCAGCCGGCAACAGAGATTGTATGGGAAAGGGAATGGTCTCTAAAAGTTCCATCAGTATTTGTTTTCTCTGAACTTGCACAGAGTGTAAATATGTTCTATGGGGGGAGGGGGTTGTCTTATTGAAGTATTATGTTCTGTTTTGTTTGATTTCTGGGCTACACCTTTGAAGCTATGAACCTGGTCTCACTGAATACCATTGTATGTCTCTTATACTAGGAATAAATGAAAAGTACAATACAGCTGTCTATGTCCTGTAGTATTTTGCTGAATTTTAACCATTAGAAGGATTCTCTTATCAAGATAACCAAATGTGAGCTTTAATATTTTAAATGTGTATAAAGTGGTATTTTCCCCAACACCCAAAAAATATTAGAACACCAAAAAATAGTTTGGTGTTCTAATAAACCATCATGCGTTGTCGTCATGACATCATAACGTGTGTGGGCTATGAAAGTTGGTGAGACTGACCTTTTTAAATCAGGTTTCTCCTAATGAGTCTCTATTGATCGGTTGCTGTAAATACCCACTATGCAGCCTATCAGATAATCATGTCTGCTCATTTATTCCAAGTCCTGTGTGTAGGTGTGTATAGTATTGAGGGGAAAAGTGGATGAAAATTGGTAAATAGATCACGTGGTAAAACTCAAAGGTATCCACAGTTGTCAATAGTAGTCCATTTATTTTCCTATCCCAAACAACCAAACTGAAATATTTGTAAATCGCCAAGTTGCAGCCACATGACATTTCATATTCAATGTAGTCCTAGTTACACATAAGTTGTTGGCCTTTTAGTTGTTAGCTGAAACTATATTGATTTCAAAGTCATTGATTTTCATTAACCTCATCCTTTCTGTTGATGCCAAAGAAACAGTAATTTTTTTTAAAAAAGGGTGCCAAGATAACACTGCTGTGATTGACAGAGAAATAACATTTTCCAATTACAGTATATGGTCCCAAGCCGCTCTTAATCTGTCTGACCAGTGACTCCATTAACCGGGATCCCCCCCCCCCACCCTTCCCCTTCATAAATGGGTTTATATGTTGTCAGCTATTCCACCATGACCCACCTGCTTCTCCTTCTTAACCATCAGCCCTTCGAAGAAATACAGAGTGGTGTTCGCCCCTAAAATGACTTCATACTCCCACTGTGTCCACCCAGGCGACATCACGTTGACTGCTAGCATCAGAAGCCATTATGCCTGTACCGGAAAAGGCATTCAGGTATTTTGCCATCGAGAGCTGTCAGTGAAATAATCATGGTCACTGACAAGTTGACTGTTTTCTTTTTCTTTTCTTAAAAACAGGCAGATGCTTGGAAAACACCGTTCTCGATTTCAGCACACCAGTAATATTCTTTCCTTGCTTGATGTAATGCTCCTACCCACTGTCAGGTTTTTCTTGAGGGCTGGACGTATTCTCTCATTCATCACTGTCAACAGCCTCACAACAGAAAGGTTACTTGCTGGCTGCCCAGAGAACATGTTAGGTATGTTGTCTGTTCTTAGATTGAGCATGGTCAAAGACAAATGTTCTTGATCTCTTATTTACTGCAGTAGTTGGAGTAGATTGTAACCAGCCATATTGTTACCGTACCTTTCCTGTCTATACTCTTCCTTCCTACCCATGAGAGAAATCTTTAGTTTGATATTTAAAATGTTGGTCTTGATTTACCAGTAAGTTCACCAAGTCTTGCACCACAATCAAAATAAACAGAAGGTTCCAAATGCCATCGCCCATGAAAACTGTGTTGTTGAAAAAAGTGTTGTAAATGCACATTAGCTACAGGGACATGCTTTGTGGCCTCTAGGAAGACCGTCTTGTACAAGTACTTAGACAAGTCCTTAGAAACATTAAAAATGAACACCCAATTGTAATAGGATAGTAATAGCAACAGTAATTCTATGCTGCTTCGCAGCTGTCATGCTTAATGTCTTGTGTAAAGCATTTTTGTCTACAGTCTTTTGGGAGTTACTGCTAAGATCACATTTCTGTTTGCCCCCAAGACTCTATTCAGAGGATCAGAGGAACCCCTTCATTAAACTGGGTCTTAATTCTAACTTGTTTAACACTCTACAGCAGCTTTCATCTCATGTAGTGACAGAAACATCTTTCTGAAGTTGACAGTAAAGGAAGTTTTCACTTAAAACCAGCAAAAGGCTCTTTCCTTGTCAAAATGGATTGCAAAGTCAGAGTAAAGAGAATGTCAAACATAACTTTTGCTAAAATATTTTTTCTAATTAACACTGCAATGCTTTGAAGACAGTGTGTGAAGATTGTGTTCACATTTGAGCAGACACTGACCAAGAAAACTGTTTATTTTTGTGAGGAAGGGTGTCCTGGAATTACTTTGAGAAAATGTAGCATGTAAGTTATAATATCCATCCATGAACTAACTCCAAATCATTACACATTTAAGAGTTTAACAGTTCTATTGTTTTATATATATTGTTACATATTGTGCTACTATCCTGTCATAATTCTAAATGTACTTACAGTAAATGATGTGCATCAACACAATTACATATTATTTTTCCAAAATAATGGCTACAGTACCATCCAAATTAATAAAATTATTTGATTCAGCCTGAAAATGCAATGTCAATGATAAAGATTCATGTGAGTGCCAGCTACACATGTGAAGATGAAATAAACATAAAATGGAAACAAGTGGTTCTTTTCTCTGTCAAGTATAAAAAGTAGCTCCATCCTTTTAGAATCCCACAATAACTTGGACAATATTTACTTTAACTGTGGCAAGGCACTGGCGGAGTGCCCAGAGAGTTGTTTGGGAGAACTTGTGGGCCACAAACCACAGAACATTTAGGAGGCCTCATCAACTGTAGTGCAGAAACACAAATACGACACGCATAGTCCCCCCAATTGAGCTGACAACCACCTCCCTTTTCCCGAAAATGGCTTCACTGTGAGAGCACACTATTACATTTCTTCATCTGATAGGCTTTCACTGCCTTTTTATAAGCATTTTCATGAAAGCGCCTTTCATACTGAGACGAATGACAGAGAAATTGCTGTTGTAAGAAGCACGCCTGGCTTGCCCGGAAACTTCACACGATTCATTCCGTCTTGTGAAATTCCTGCTTACTGATCAAATGTAACTGTCGTCGTGCATGACAGACCAAATCATTAATAAACAGTTTGGCTACTCTATGTTGAGGCCTCAAACAGCACACAAGATAACATATTGAATGTTACAATCAGTGGCTGGCTTGCCTTAAAAGGGCAGTTCAGGATTATTTACTTATATTGTCCTATGTGGTCCACTGACAAATCAAATGCCGTATCTGTCAATACATTTGACTGACCACTACAACTCACTTACAAAACTTAGTAAATTCATACAATGTGTTAGTTCTTATTTACTACACAATGTGATGCATTTCATGTAATACTGTATATTGAGCGCAGAGTTAGTTCTGGCAGGCCACGGAAGTCCACTCTGCCAGCATCAGCTGACGCCAGCCGCCACTCAGCTGATCAGCTGACGCCAGCCGCCACTCAGCTGATCAGCTGACGCCAGCCGCCACTCAGCTGATCAGCTGACTAACTTTAACCTACTTCATTGGCCTTTAGAAGAAGGAGTTTCCTTTATATATGGTAGCCGCCAATTCCTCTCTATTGCTGGGTTTGTAGCAGGACGCCCACCGACTCCCCTGCTCCTCCCTTTTTCTGATTGGTTG
>JAODUG010000008.1:3780616-3793569 GCA_027564795.1 Aphredoderus sayanus
ACACCTGGCACTAACGTCCCATCCATAAAGCTGTACATCCAACCCACCCACCCACCACATCCACACTCCTTGCGTCGCTCACCGGTCTTTTCTGGCTCCTCGGGGGCCGTGCCGGCGATGCCGCTGCTCTCCAGGCCGAAGGCAGGGTCCACCTTGCCGGTGCTCCTGGCTGCCTCCTGCACCTTTTTCACGTGGGCCTCTACCAGCTCAGTGGGCACCTCCTCACGCACGCGGGAGAACTCCTCTGGAGGAGACAGTGTGCCGTGTTAGGAGCAGCATCTACATCATACAATTCTATTGGAAGACCACATTATGGAAACCTTCAGTTGTCAGATTGCTATACCGCTACATAACTCACTTATAATTGTCTATCTTGAAGTCATTGTGGGTTTCACACTACATGACTGATTGGCAACAGGAAGGGAGGGGGGGGGGGTCACACATTATAACATGTTTCACATCTTAACGTTTGGCTAGAATAGGCATATCTCATACGTAGGTTCCTCTGTAGGAGTAGTAGCGTTCGCGCCTTGTTAACATGGAGCAGGTCCATTTCTCAACATGCTGCATTCACTCGCACCACTGATGTGTTGTTGAAAATAATAAATATGAGACAGATTGATAAGAAAGTTGACAAGGGAAAAGCTTTCTTCAAGCAGTTAATTTATGAATAAGTAGTAGATCAATCCTCTTCCCCCCTTTATTTTCCACTCTTACGTCCCCACAGGGCTTGTAGTGCCTCCTCCGACCACTCTGCCCTCACCTAGTGCTGCCTTGGCGGCAGCAGAAGCCACCCTGGGGTCGACCACGGAGGCCAGGAAGGCTACGGTGCTCATCACAGGGTTCCCAGACTGGCTGAAGGGGACGGGCTGGTAGGCCAGGGGACCCAGGGAGGCCTCTGCGCTCTCCAGGTAGGGGTCCTCGATGGGCAGCCGCAGGAAGTGGAGGATGCACTCGTCCTGGGTGCGTGAGCCCACGTGCTCCGACACCTTGTTCCAGTCGTCCTTGTACATCTCCAGGGCCTGGAGGTGGGAGGCACCGTTTAGTCATTCAGCTGGAACACTTTAATGGGAGGGACAGTCTCCATGTACAGGTCTTTATTTACGTTCACGTGAAGTCCTCTACTTTTCAGTGGGAGGTTTGCTTATACAAAACGACGACAAAGTTAGGACTGAAACGTATTACTCACCTCCAGCAGAAGCAGGGTCTCCTGTTCGGTCCAATCCCGGCTAGAAGTGGCAACTTTGCTCTGTGGTGAAACAATGTCCATATTCACGCCAACACAATGACTAGACCACTGTGTGTTCAGTAGCCCAACACAGCAGCAGGGTAACTTACTAGATTCTGCGACAACTTCAAAGTGCAGAATGTTCCATTTGACTTAAAAACAAAAAATTTGACTAGTCAATTCTATTCTATTCTAACAAAAAGCTATTATTTATTGTAAATCTCCTTTAATTTCCAGTAGAAATCATATCAACAGAAGTGTTACATCAACGGCATCAGCAACCACGGGTGTGACAACTGCCTCTAACCTTAGAGTTCTTCTTGGAGTACAGGTCTGTGCGCAGGCCTAGGTTCTGTAGGTCCGTGGGCTTGTCTTTGCCCTTGTCTGAGAAGGTCATCATGGGCTGAGCTGGGGGCACCTGGGGAGAAGAAAAGGTGTATCCATAAATGATTGAATGGTTCTAAAGCAATGGCTATAAAATGCTGATATAACCGCAGTTCAATATTATATGAGATACAATCCTGTGTGTATGTTTGTATACCTGTGCTGGTCGGTGGTGGAGGGGCATGAGGCCGGAGGGCGTGTCAGCCAGGACGTTGAAATGGGGGGTGGGCGGGGGTCCCATTGGCAGCGGGCGGCTCTCAGAGTCCACCTGGTAGTTCACCAGCCCCCACTGCTCCAGGAAAGCATGCACCCTGGAGATACCAGAGAGATTGGAGTGGAAGAGCAGCACAGACAGACATCAAGAATAGCAGGGTGGTGGCACGAAAAGGTGTGTGTGTGTGTGTGTGTGAGAGAAATGGTTCGCTGGGCATCACATAAAATAAAACATTTAAATAAAAAATCCAACGTTTCATCTACATTACTTCTTAATCAAGATCAAAAAATCAAATGGGGCATTTACAGACAAACCAGAGTTCATACTGGCCTAAGACAAGAAAGAAGCTTAACTAGCGTTAGCATGTGTATTGTAAAACAACAGTGCGGTCCCTTTTTGAATGAACACCTTTTGTGAAGTGAAACAAAGCACCACGAACAGATGTCAGAGCCCGCCAAGGTCAACAGTGTTACCTCATGACGGCACAAACATCCCCAGTCAGGTTCCTACGGCAGGAGGTGGAGGTGAGGTATTCCTGCGGGTTCAGCCGGTATGTGTCGATCATGAAGTTCCTGTAGGCCAGGTAGCTGACGGGCAGAACCGCGACCAGGTTAGTGGGCTAGGGTACACGCACTGTACTGTGCCTGATAAAATGCAATGATGGATTGCGTTTCAGACTTGAGTGGCAAGTGTTAGTGCTTGGCATACACATGAACACATCGCAATGGCTTAAAATCCTGTGTAAATATGTAAACTCCTGTGGTATTATCTCTGTGTGTGTGGATGAATACAGGCATACTCACATCTCTGGAGATTTGGATTTGTTCTTTCCGTTGAAGAACTCTGGCAGCGCTCGCCTCTCAATCTCATGTATACTAGGAGATAGAATATGAAAGAAATTAAAAATATACATTTTGCAATCCACCACACACACTAAGAAAGATTTCCATTTTTGCAGGTTAACCATTTTATATGTTGTTGTTGAATGTGCAACAATGCACTTTACTTAAAAAAGTAGTTACTACTACTGGGAATTACTGAATGTATCTAGTTACAAATGAAAAGGTAAACAAATCAGCCCACCAACAGAACCCCTGCACTTCTCCACGCTTACCAGTTGTAGTCGAACCAGGCAGCATAGCTGGGGATGATGATGTGGTGGGTCTGCTCCGTGACATTGTCCTCACCAGAGTCCATCAGCCGGTTGACCTCCGCCTTGCCCTGGTCATCCTCCTCCTGTAGGGGCAGATGTTGGGGTACACTCTAGTTATATTAGGACATAGATAACTCACCAACTAAAAGGCTTTATGATAATAAAAAGGTCTTAGCTTGGAATTCCTAAGATGATAGTGAGCGCAATACTTTACTGCAGCAAACCAAGTTAAAAGAAACTGAGCTGAATGCTATGTGAAGATTGCTATGGGGAGAAAATATATATAATAAATAATAAATATTCTTATTCCACTGAGATGATTGGATACTAAAAAATTTCCCATAATCACATGAAAGTCTATACATATAAATTGTGATGAGGATACCATTCACAATCTGTGTGCTGACCTTACCTTGCCACCTGATAGCACAGAGTCATCCTCCAGGTCATCTGGTGGAAAATAAAACAAAAAGGTTATATGCTTATAAGACACATTTTCTTCATTCAGAAAGTGGTTCTGTGGTCTTTTTCTTTACTAGCAACAGGCTTTCTTGCAAAGCCTTCTAAAGCATGAACACCTAAGCGTAGGAGATTAACGGGTACATGCATCTCACCAGGATCAGATGGGTATTATCTTTGGCTTGGAGGACAATTTAAGCCTACAGAAATCACCTCGAATGGTAAACAGGAACAGCGCAATTTCTACACTACATCTGCAATTCACATTAAAAAACAGGACTGTCAACATCATCTTACTAACGGATTATGCAGACCAAAGCAACAAAACAGCTCTCTGTGACTTTGTTTTTCTGATCAAGTCTGTTTCACAATGTCTTTCTCTACATGTACAGCTGATTGGGGGCCAGTCACAAGAATAATTTACAGCGCATCCCTAGAAAGAATTTTATTGAGCTAAAAGACATAAGAGATAATGGGCACAGCAAGCATGTCTTTCAAAATGGCCTGGTAACTGCTAAAAGGAGAACCACAGATGCCTTTGGCCTGACTGTACTACACACACAGCCCACTAGGGGACAGCAGAGGGCAAGAGCAGGAGAGGAGGAGAGGAAAAGACAGGTCATACCGTTCTTGGTCAAGCTGCTGTCGTCCATGCCGGCAACAGCCGACGAGTCATCCATGTCCTTGCTGGTGTCCTCCTCTGTGTCGTCCTCTTCTCCACGGTGACCGCGACGCTTCCAGTGAGGCCCTGGGTTCCTGGAGGCCAAAACAAGTTCAAATAAACAAGGTGCTGCAAGGTTTCCAATGAATATCCAACAAAAGCACACACACAATATATTCTCTGTACATGTTTGAAGACTAAAGAAAGGGAAAAAAAGGGAAATAAATAAAAGACAAACACTTAGCCATATCTAGCAGATTGGCTCAAACGTACGCCACGTGACATCACTTGGCATACACATAATGTATTCAGCAAAACATATCAAATGGCAACTGTGATAACATGTGTTCACACTGCAGATGGTGCTGCTCCCAAAAACACACAAACCCACTTTAATGAAGAACAGGATTCAGATTTTGTGTTTCTGTTTATGGTATTTTTTGCTTTTCCAATGGGCAAAAGTTGGGATAGTACCTGGTATTGTTTTAGTACCTGCTCTGTCGAGGTTTCAAGTGAGCGGAGAGGTGATACCAGTGAAAACAATGCAGATTGCCGATTGGATTGTCACTGCTTCATTCAAGTTACTAAAGCAGCCGCACTTTTTTATTTATTTACCGAATATTAAAATGGAAACACATAAAACCACGCTATGATCAATTGAGGAGGTGCAGATGTTGTTCTCGGTTGTTGACGACATGATCAATGTTTGCAATTTGCGTAAAGTGAAGGTCGGCAAAGAAGTATCTGAACTGTTGGCTTCACACAGCTACCGAAGGACATACCAACAGTGTAGGGACACATTTAATTTCATCAAAAACAATCCATCTGTAATCACTGAACCGATTAGATTCCACCTCTTCCTAGTTCAGCTGCATTTTATAAACAATAAAATTAGGACCCACTTTTTTCTCCGTTGCAAACCATCTTCAGTTTGCATCAACATTTGATACACATGATTGTTAAAATCATTCTCTAACAATGTCCCTCTGGGTGACATGTGTGGCCATACAGCCCTGTAGCCATATAATCTCTACTGTTACAAAGATAGGTGTGCTTAACCTAGAATTAATTTAAACATTGCATATGCATCCATCACAATACTTGAGCCCTGTCTAAACACTATGAAGTGTCCATGAATGCCTAATTTGTGAGTTAAGAATCCGACTAACAGCACCCCGGAACGGGCACACCCGTACACCTCCACGTGAACAAGCAGGGCGTTCATCTTACCCCTTCTTTCCTCCCTTCTTCCGGGACTCGGCCGGGGTGCTGGGCGGAGACGGCGAGCGCCTCCTCTTCTTGCCGGAGGCGGAGTTGGCCTTGCGCTCCTTGCGTTCGGGCGTACGGGAAGACTGATCAGACAAACCCACGTGCGGTGCAGGCAGCGAAGGATGGAGGATGAGAGAAAGAGCCGGAGAATGAGAGGATGAACGTTGCACACACAAGGAGGGGAGGGAGGCGCTGGGGGAAAAGGAAAGGCAAGGGGGGCCGGGGTGCGGGGGGGGGGGGGATGTGGTGGCAAAGAAAACACCAGGGCTCCTAAACACGGCATCTGTGCTTAAAGGCTTTGTAATACTTTTATGTGACCGTTACTGATTTACTGCTGTAGTATTATGTTTGCATCAAGTGTACAGTGTATTACGATGAAGTGCTGTTGAAACTGAATGACGTTTGCCCCCGTCATTAAAAAAGGGAAACCACCTAGAGGAAAACCTCATATCCGATGACAGTATGTCTCATGTGATGCAAGTATTTAACAATTGACAACATCATAGTCAAAAGGAGTATAAATGAGTAAACATTCAGTCAGTTTCCCAGGGGGATTAAGACTAGTTCTAATCAATGGAGATGTATTTTAGGATGTCAGCAGTCAACAACTGTAGCCGTTCAAATGTAGGGACTGAAGGCATCCGAGTGTCAAAAACAGAAATAAATCATTTCATTTCCTACACCGGTGCAGGAACCCTTGAATATGGGAGAGGGAGCGACAGAGCAAGAAGAGTTTGGAAAGGATGGGTAGACTAGAAAGGACAGACACTGTAGGACGACACAACAAACTCAGCACAGCAGAGTAAAGAGGGACGGAAACTGACACACACACAGCCCTACCTCCTCTTCACGGGGGAAGATTCTCTGGCGGAAGCTGACTGGCTTCTTGCTCTCGTCCACCTCGTAGTCTTCCTCGGTCATCCACTCGTTGAAGGCGTCTGTGTCCAGCACCCACTTAGCATGGACCTAAAGGGACAGTCGCAGAGACACCATTAGATGGTGGTACTGCTATCCTGATGCTCAAAGTGTGGGTGGGGTTGGAGTCGCATTTCCAGTTCCAGATGGACGAAAAATAATGCTTCTTCACATCATCTTAGATCAAACTTTTTTTTTTTTACAGTTTATCTAAAGTAAATTGAAGGGGAAAACATGTAAACAGTCACCAAATAGAAAGCTTAAACAAGCATTGTTAGTAGCCTGACCTTGGCTCCACCAGTGAGATCTACTTGTTAGGGTAAAGGGTAAACGGCAAGTGCTCTCACCTTCCAAGGTTTCTCTGAGCTGGGAGGCTCCTCAACATCTCCATCCACCTCACTGGCAGACACCCAGGTGTCATAGCTAACCATGTATAAGACAAAGTTGATTAGTCCAAAGCTATAGCTACTAGAAAGTGCAAGTACACTTCAACATTTATATCAATATCTACATTCTTAGAACAGAGTTAACTAGAATTAATGTAGGTGATCTGTGTCACGACTAGGTTCACCCCATTGTTTAATGACGCCCCTACTCACCTGTCTGGGTACATGCCCCAGTGTACCAACACCTGCTTGTCTTTCTTCATGACTGGACGAAGCCACTCTTCTGCAACACACACACACACACACTTTGGATCCCGACAAGCAATTTCACACTACTGATGGATATATGCTTGTATACACAATAAGTAAACAATTATTAGTTGATTTTTGTTGATATACTGTCTGTTTACTGTTGGATGTCATCTGATGCATGTATTGGTGAATGAAGTTAAACTATGTGATGTATACTGCTGTCGATTAGAGTTATGTCAGTGGCATTAACTGTAGTCAACTGATCATCTGATGCATAACGGGTGGCTAACTTACCATCCTCCTGCTGAGAAGGAGATGGGTAGATAAGGTGGGTGGCCTTGGACTTCTCCTCAGTAATGGAGCCCTATAAAGAGAAAAAACAAATTACCACTTACAAGTGTTCCACCAGATAAACACAATGCTGCCTGCTGAGTATTATAGTAGGGCAGGACTTACCTGGTGCCTCTTAATTATGTCTTTCAGCTTATTGGCCTGTTTCTGCTCTATGTCTGGTGATAGGTAGACAATGGGTCGGGTCAGGCAATTATTCTGGAAGGAGAAAACAGTCATGTTGGCCTTGACCACAAGTAGTATTTCACTAAACTAGGGAGAGAAAAAAAAGTATCTGACGTTGTACAAATGACAGAAAAATCTATAGCAGAAAGGAAACAACCCAAACACTTCCTTGAACTGCTTCCAAAATCATTGGTTATAATCATGTCTATACTGTAATCCATGTGACACACTGGGTGTATAGTGTAGGTGCCGGGTGCACATAGGCAGATACAGCACACAGATGCGTTAAAGATCCCAGGGGCATACCTGGACCAGTGTCTTTTCTACATTTAAGAACATCTCTACGTTCCGGTCCATTCTGGAAGGATTCTGCAGGTCAAACCGCCGCCTGGGGATGGTAGAGAGGAGACAAACGGGCACACATGAAAATTACATTTCATGAATTATCCTCAATTTGAACTTTATATACACTCTAAAGAGAAATATGCACAATATTTGGACAGGTTGTGTTCAAATGTCACATTTAGGGCATTTAGTCTTTGCTTCATTCTACCCCCACCAGCTTGACAATACACACTTAGTTAACCAAAACCACAATTATTTCAGGTTTTGAATTGTCTTGGCTATGAATTTGTGGTAGGGAATTAACAAGGTCCGATAGGGCCTCACCACAACTATCTAGGTCAAGGTGAAAACTCAAATGCCACAGCCCACTCACCAGCCCTGCTCACTCTTGAACTTGTAGACTGAACCCAGGATGTGACAGAGGG
The DNA here is from genome assembly GCA_027564795.1 of Aphredoderus sayanus. Taxonomy (NCBI): domain Eukaryota; kingdom Metazoa; phylum Chordata; class Actinopteri; order Percopsiformes; family Aphredoderidae; genus Aphredoderus; species Aphredoderus sayanus. The sequence goes on from JAODUG010000008.1 coordinate 3,788,824, forward strand.
CGCCACCTGCCTTAAAATCCAGGAAACTCTTGGTCTTTAGATAAGAGGAAGACATTTGTAAGCAAGAGCAATTGATTAAAAGGTCCAAATAGACACTAACAAACATGATCGACAGACAGACAGGGCATCCATTCTGGTTTAAAATAGTGTCAACGCTGTTGTATATCAATCTTTTGTATTGCGTGTTTGCACTCACAGGGAGCTTGGTGAGAGCAGGATTGTTGACTCTGCGGCCAAAAGCATCTTCTTGGAACTGTAGCAGCTGCACCACCAAGCCAGCCAGTGTCTTACTGGAGGGAGAGTCATTCTGGACATACTGGAAACAAGCAATGGTATTAACACACAATGCCTGCACTCATATATACACAGACTAATAAAATAGGCAAGCAAGTGCATTACACAATTCAGAGTTAGTTCTGTAGTTCTGAAGGGAAAGAAATTAAGAAAACACAGCATCAGATACATAACATCAGTGATACAAAGTCACAGTTTGGTAAAATCCTAGATTTGCTGTATGACGTGTATTGTGAACAGGTTTTGTGTAGGGTTCATGTTGGGGTTAGGTTAGGGACCCCTCTTATACATTCACCATACACTCAAAGGCTGTTTTGTAACAACTCAAAACTTTCAAAAAGAAGCTATATTCAAAAGATGAGTCATAAGGGTCAAATAAATGGATAACATGGCAGAATGGTCTGATTTTCCTGCCTTGCTCAGTGATGTCCAACAAATCAGCCTTTGTGTAGAGGTGAAAAATAAGCTCTCAGAAAAAGGAGAGCAGGGAAATGATGTGCCTATCGCATATGTGAAAATAGAACAGGCCCAGGGCATATAAAAAATAAGTCAAGAAATCTATTTTTAACAAGAGACCCACATTCAGTATTTAACACAAGCACACAAACAGCCCACATGACCCAGATGCCTAGTTTGAAAATAAATAGATATTCTATGTAAGAACAACACTAAATGTTTAGCCATCTTACTCTGGTAAACATTTATTTCCTCTTAACCACGTCATGAATCTCCCACCACCCTCATATCACACACACAGCATAGCGCTACTCAGTAACAACAAGGTGTTTTAGAATATGCATAGAATAATTTCTATCCATCAAAGCGAAAAGGCCAACGTTCCCATAAGACAGTGCAATACTGGACTCGTGAAAACATTTGCTAATTCTGTGTGGATGGTACTGTATGCGACCTTAGACATACTGTACAGTAGCTCACGCTCAGCCAAGAAAAAGAGGGGATGCTGCTTTGTTGACAATATGCAAAATACTGTAGCCTGCTGCTGTACGTGCACAAAACCCGATGACTCAAGAAAAATGCACACAATAGTGATTTATCCTAATTAAATAATTGTCTCATACAAGCCATCAGACCATGCGCCGTGACTATTCTCAATTCACCTTCAACTTCGGATACTGTATTGGATTCGGAGGCGTTGATAGCAGACAATATTTACTAGACCTAATCAACACAGCTATAAATATGTTAAATAACTAGGGCCATGGTACACCGGCCATTCGTTTTTCTACGCTTCAGAGCTTAGACGATTCAGAGAATGTGGTCCCTAACGTTAAAGAACGGACAGCTAGCAAACAGCTAGCTAACTGCTAAATAGTACACAACTTATATTTGAACCGTCTAATTTCGATGCGATCGTCTGTGTAAGTGTGTTGCCCTAATGTGTCAGTGATCGGCTAAAACAAAATAACAAAAACTATCAATTTAGTTGTACGTGTGAAGACTAGCCAAATTATTCGATTTTGCGAATTGATGCTACCTTAGCCAAAATAGCTCTCCATTGTGCCTGGGACGCGGGCCTAGATACAAATCAATGGAGGACCAGTGCAGCTTGCTGTGCTAACCTTTTTGTATTGCTTTCCGATCCACAACCGAACTGTCTCCAGCTGAGAAACCGTTTCCGAACTCTCCCAGAATTTCGAGGACGGACCCCCGTCTTTCTTTCGACCCACTGTAGTGCCGACCGGACCGACTGCCGGTCCGCTCGAGCCCGTTCCGCCTGCTCCAGTTGCCGCTGTCGCCATTGTGTTTTGTCCACTGCGTTTTCTTTCTCCTCCACGGCGTCTCTCACCGTGCAAGTTTTCGAATGATATTGCGCAGCCGCAAATGTTTGAGTATTTCAGAAGTCTCGCGACAAAGAATGGGTGTATGTGAAAAGTAGTCCCCTAACCAATTTTATTTATGTAATGTTTAATAATAAAAATAACATTTTAAATAATATTTTATTACATTATTACATGTTTAAGGAAACACACTGCCGAATTTTAATATTTACTTGATTTCAATTGACTTAGAATAGTAACACAACAAGTCACTTTATCTATACGCTGTACAGTACAATAATATATATGGCTATCCAACCAGACATAGTGGTTGATAGACATGGCAATCTCCGCTGACAGCAACACAAGAAGAAGGAGCATGAGAACATTCCAGTGGAGCTGAAGAAACAACTGGAACAAATGTGAAATGTTGACCAATGTGGTTCCCGTGGTAGGAGCACTATAGGGGCTGTGACCCCGGGCCCTAAGCTGGGAGAGTGGCTCCAGAAGATTCCAGGTACAAGATCTCTGTCCAGAACAGTGCAGTTCTATAGGAACAGCTAAGATATTGCGCAGTTGAGCCAAGCTGAGCACAGAGATGCAAAGCAGACAGCGAAATCATATGGTTTAAGTGTTTTGTATGTTTTTGCCTTGGAAAGTAATTATCATTATTCTAAGTATTGTATATGTGAACAGTTGTTAAACATGTTTGTGTATTTTCGTGAGGAATGTGCGATGGGGATTTCATTATGTTGGCGAATAATGTACTCTGCTAGTGCTAGCTTTCAGCAGATGCTAACTCTTTGTGTTTCTTATTGGTTATGGTTGCTAATTGAAATGTATTCATACAATGCTTTGCTTGTACCGTGTTTTAACATTATTTGTATGCATTTCTGTCTAATAATTTGCAGTTTTACGGTTAATTAAATTACGAGAAAAGTCAAGCCTTGTGTTTTATACACGTTATCTGACTGTCTAGCTTAGCACGAATAAACGCCTAATATATAGAGTTTTATGGTATACGCATTGTGAGGGCAGTACAAAGATCAAACATGAGCCACGTGACCTTGCCACATTGTGAATATTTTAGTAATTAATATTTACTTTTAATGTAATTACACACACACACACACATAGAATGTTCATAAGAAATATAAATAGGAATGTATAAATATATAAACATACATACATACATACATACATACACACACAAAAAAACATAAAATGTACATTCAACGTGGCCATCATGCACATGTGACCAGGCTGGCTATGAAAACAAAAAACAAGCTCAGATTATACCATAAAGCCTTGTACAAAACAGCTGGTAGCTATGCTTGACTTGAGTTGTGTTTGTGGAAGGCATGTACATCTTACATTTATATAACAATTCGTTTTACATGCCATGCTGTGTTTCCAATGATTATTTATGGGGCTAATTCATACTACTCATACATATATTCTAAAGCCCCCTTAATGTATTAATATAAGTATTAATTCAATTAAGATATTACATTTATTAAAACATTTTATTTGATCATGCCAGCATGATCAGCGACCCCTGAAGGATTTGTTAAAAAAATAAGTAAGGTATAGTGTACGGTTGTAAAACACTTTATGTCAAAATCACAAAAAATCTCCTTACCATTCTGTATACTGAAAACATAATTGGCAAATAACTGTAAATAAGAACATCAACAGTGGTGCAGGCCAAACAAAAGCCTCACACAAGCCTGTGGAGCTTTTTAGGGAGCACTACAGTATGTATTTGAAGGGAGAGGTGTTTTTGATTTGATCAAGCTAAAATATAAACAAGCTTTCTACAAGATGATTTACTATACCAACAAGGATGGAGAGGTTATCATCGATCCATGATGAGAGACAATAACATGATATTAATGTTGACCAAATTAATATTCTTGTACCATAACGTGAAGAAATCTGGATTGGCCCCTGGACTAATGCCTTGCTGTCAAACTGATAATTAATGTCAGTCTTGCTAGTTAGACAAAGGCTTTCACTAGGATCCTAATGGGCGTCATCTCAAACTCCCAACCTCTGAAGCAGGTGTTGGACGTTTCTCCAGAGTCATTTAAGGATAACAAGATGTGTGCTCTGGTAATAAAAAAGGTCTGGTGACCTGTGTGTGCATATGTGTTTGCAGAGGAGTGGCACATTTTAAACTAAAGACGTTTAATTATAGAGATAAGGCAATTGAACAGTTGTATCTACTGTACAGTATATGATACTGCAAATGATGTGGAACAAAGTAAGATGCATGATCAAATGATTCTTAGGCTACATCATACCCTGGCAGGAGTTATTGGAATCCTTCATGCCCTTGACAAATACACCTATACGCTTAACAGATGAGAATGGAATGATTATAATGGTTAACAATACCACCAATAAGAAAATAGACTATGGGATTGTGTAACATCACAGTACATAAATACCCTCTGTCTCCCACAGTTTCTCAAATCTCGTTCACATGCATACAGTAAAACCGTTATTTGTTGAGTGTCAAGGTAAGTGCTTGTCATTCAGTTCTGTCTTTAAGAATGTTTTTAACAACCTTTCATTAGAATTATATATATTAGAATAAAACTGACTTTGTTTCTATAGTGTTCCTAGTTACCATTTATTGATCAATATTTACCACATCAAGTCTAATGTA
>JAODUG010000008.1:3811140-3829569 GCA_027564795.1 Aphredoderus sayanus
ATAAATAACTAATAATAAAAAAATTCTTATCTTGGACCGGTTGCAGAAGCATTTTTAGTATTTATGAACACATCAAAATGAAATAACTAGGTCACTGTAATGATTTATTTGTGGAACATTAAAGTACTGCACCCTAAAAACGAGATGTTATACACTACAGTTCAAAGGTTTGGGGTCACCCAGACAATGTTATGTTTTTCATGAAAACTCACTTGTATTCATCAAATGAGTTGCAAAATGAATATAAAATATAGTTAAGACATTGACGAGGTTAGAAATAATGAATTTCTATTTGAAATCATTTTGTCCTTCAAACTGTGCTTTCGTTGAAGAATCCTCCATTTGCAGCAATTACACCCTTGCAGACCTTTGGCATTCTAGCTGTCAATTTGTTGATGTAATCTGAAATAAATGTCACCCCATGCTTAACGAAGTACCTCTCACAAGTTGGACACTTCTTACGTACCATACGTCAAGCTGCTCCCACTGCAGCTCAATAGGAAGATCTGGTGACTGCGCTGGTCACTCCATTACAGACAGAACACCAGCTCACTGAATTTTCCCTAAATAGTTCTTGCATAGTTTGGAGGTGTGCTTTGGTTCATTGTCCTGTTGTAGAAGGAAATTGGCTCCAATCAAGTGCTGTCCACAGGGTATGGCATTGTGTTTCAAAATTGAGTGATAACCTTCCTGATTCGAAATCCCTTTTACCTTGTACAAATCTTCCACTATACCAGCGCCTAAGCAGCCCCAGACCATCACATTACCTCCACCATGCTTGACAGATGCCGTCAAATACCTCTCCAGCATCTGTTCACTTGTTCTGCATCTCACAAATGTGTGATCTCTGTGTGATCCAAACACCTCAAACTTAGATTTGTCTGTCCATAACACAATCTTCCTCTGTCCAATGTCTGTGTTCTTTTGCCCATATGAATCTTTTCCTTTTATTGGCCAGTCTCAAATATGGCTTTTTCTTTGCCACTCTGCCTAGAAGGCCAGCATCCTGGAGTTGCCTCTACACTGTGGAAATTGAGACTGGCGTTGAAGCTGCCAGTTGAGGACCGAGGAGTCATCCGTTTCTCAAACTATGGACTCTAATGTACTTGTCCTCTTGCTTAGTTGTGCACCCAGTGGCCTCCCACTTTTCTTTCTCGCATGGCATAGCCTTCATTTCTCAGAATAGTCTGTCGAGTTTCAGAAGAAAGTTATCTTTTTCTGGCCACTTTGAGAGTACAATCAAACCCACAAATGCTCCAGATACTCAACTAGCTCAAAGGAAGGCCACTTTTATAGCTTCTCTAATCAGCACCACAGTTTCTGCTGTGCCAACATACTTGCACACGGGTTGTAATAATCGGATTAGCCTTTAAACACGATTAGCTAACACAATTTACCATTAGAACACAGAGTGATGGTTGCTGGAAATGGGCCTCTGTACACCTAAGTAGATATTCCATAAAAAAAAAAAAAAAACAGCCTTTCCAGGTGGGGGGGTTCAACTTTATGATCTGAAATTATTATTTCCTCTGAGTAAACCCTGCATCCAGGACATCAGGCTTTGTTTGGATCCTTTAGACCTAGCTGTTACATTATCCGACTTAACTTCCTGTTTTCTCTGCTCTTCTTCCATTACTTTCTCTTGGTCCAGCCTTTGCTGGCGAGCATCTTTTTCAGCGCGGTCCACCTCTCGGGCCAAGCTGAAGTGAACCATTTGCATGCTAAGCATCGGCACAATGAGGTTGAAGTCATCCACCATTTTATTGAGTTTCAGCAGCTCCCCTCCAACACACACGCATAGCTGCTCCCACTGGTCACGCTCCCGGGGCTCCATGGGGTCTCCCAGCCTCCTCCTACCCTCCAGAAGCCTCCCGCGGATGATGGCGGCCGTTTCACGGATGTCCCGCTGGGTGACGATCCAGGGCGGCTGGTAGCCATTGTCTATGAGGATGCGGTTGAGGTTGTGCGTCATGGGGTCGGCGTACGGGTTGTGCTGAAACTTGCTCAGGGGCTTCCCGGCGCCACTCAGGTTGCTAAAGTCCCCGCGGGCCATAGACTCCTGGATCAGGTCCTCCACCAGCCTTTCCACAGTCTGGGTGATCTTGCTCTCCCGGCTCCGCCGGCGCACGTCCCTCTCCGCCAGAGCGCCCTCGGACGCCGCAGCCCTCTCGTGCCCCCGCTGCCGATAGTCCAGAACCTGCTCGACCGCGCGGTCCACGCGGAACTGCTGGTACCGTCGCTGCCGCTGGCTGGGCGTGCCCGAGCCTACGCCCTCGTAGCTGAGGTAGTGTCTGTGTTGAGGGGACACACCTTTGACCTCGCCCCCGTCGTCGTCCTCTTCTTCCGTCTTCATCTGGGCCCGGTGTGCCAAGACAGAGCGGTAGGCCTCTTCAACCCGAGCGAAGAGAACAGGATCTGCCGTCGCCGCCCCAGAGTCGGGGTGGTAAAGCTTGGCCAGGCGCAGGTAGGCCTCCCTCGCCTGGGTGGGGCTGCAGTCGCCTTGGTCGGGCAGCTGCAGAAGCCTGTAGCTCTCGCGGAGGCTCCGGCTTACCTTGGGTCCGGAGCTGAGTGCTCTGAACAACAGGTACCGGTGAGGAACCTGGAGAACTGCAGAAGCTAGGCAGCAGTCGCTACAGGCCATCCAGATGTGCATGGTGCAACTCATATTGCCTGCTGTGCAATGTCAGACACAAAGCTTAATTCAGCAGTTGTGCAGGATGAAAACATGAAATGAATTAATCTTATATTTTGTAGGCTATACAGTAGGCTGCTATTATGCAGGATGGTTCTAGTGTAGCCTACAGGCTATGGTCAGAGACACTAGGCCTGGTGCTATAGCGATAGTTGCCGAATTGGGACATAAAAAAATAAGTATACAGTAAGCAAAAAACAAACAGTGGAGTCCCGATTCTAGGGGGTGTATCAAATAAACAATTTGGGGATTAGATATTTATACATTATTGGTCAATGTTACAGTAGCCAATAGTTTCCACCGAACCTATTGTCCTTGAATTACGGATCACAAACTTGACATTAGTCTTGACATTAGTTTCGCCAACCATAGCGTAGCGAGCAGAAAATGTAGGCGAACACTCAAACGGTGAAATGTATTCAGAGATCATGGAAGCAATTGCTTATGTGCATAGTAAGCTTACTACTACTTACTACTGGACGCACTGCTAAGGACGGAAGAGGCAGAGATCGCAAACGTGCACGTACGCATGTTGTTGGGTAATGTTGTTCTAACAACACATAAAAATAATTTAAAAAACGAAATGATAAATAGTGTTATTTTGCATTAAATTACCACAGAAGAAAATGGCTCATATCAAAGCTTCGAAGCAACCAATAGGTCAACCTAAAATGCGATGTTTTAATTGTAGCCTGACTTGTGGGAGCCATGGCATATCTGCGGAGGGGATCGAGCATAGGCTACAATTCACAATGTAGGCCTATGCATTACCTACTACAGTCGGCTGATGCTTTTCCTTCTCTCTTCCATAATCTCTACAACAACATGAGGATCACACGCACGCAGCATGTTACTAGAAAACAACTGGTAGGTGGCCTATCAGACAATGGTGACAAAACACGCGATAGGCTAAGTCTATCTTATCTCATCACCCACTTTAGGCTATCTGGTGAAGGAGGAGCAGGAGTCCAGCACAGCCTGCAGCGTGAGCAAGTCAGACAGCACAAACAAACTAGATGGCTCCTGTACATATCTCCAGACCCCTTCTTATTTTCTTCTTCTCATATACGGCGGTTGGCATTCAGCTCATTGGTGCGTTATCGCCATCTTCTGCTCCGGAGTGTTGAACACACAATACACTTAAACTAAATCCCTTCTACACAGGGAGGAAAAGAGAGAGAGAGAGGGAAAAACACTGCAATCTCTCTTATATCCCAATTTATATTAGGCTAAGTCTATGATTCCAAGTCATACCTTTATCTCCATGCCTCCTCACCTGTGCTGCAGCACCTGGTGTATTAAATCAGCCTAGGCTATAGGCCTACTTGATAAAATATCATTCAAGCCTCAAAAATAATTGTTAACAGTCTAAATAGCCAAGTGCTTCATTCTTTTAAGAGCTGATGTAACAGAGCAGGGAATATTACAAAAAAATACAGATAGAATATAGAGGCTTAAGAGACATGGTACTGTGGTTTTTATTACACATAAATAGGCTATGGTGCAATTACATCACAACAGCACAAAATCAACCATATGTTTCAATTATTCAATTGTGTCTATGTCCCAAAACAAAGGCTTTCTATTTCATTTCTTTTTGTCGAATTCCATATCACAAAATAAATTTAATTCTTTTTCTATATAAAATGGTTTCACTATAATACAACCCTGGCATTTATTGATTTCCTTTGAGGTCTTCAACAAGAAATGACTCCAATTCCTCAAGGATATTGAAGAAAACATCTTTCCCCTTTTGTCCACTGGCTTTCAGTGGACCATACAAGAGTGCCCTCATCTTATCCTGGGAGGTGGGTTTGGACATGATATTACTGTAGTTTTCATCGTTGATTACTTTCATGTGAAGCAGCCTATCAAGGATTGGTTCAACTGAGCAGACTCTGGCAATCAGTGCAGGCTGGTGTTTATCCACAAAGTGCTCTTCTGAAAAAGAATGAAAATGAATAGAAAGTATGGTCATGGTCATTGTAAACCAATTAGCCTATATGATGTATCTACTCCCATATCATGAGATGTCAAATGTCAACTCACTTGATCCCTCCAGGCTTGAATGTTGTTGTCTAACTGGGGACCAGACAAGAAATATTTGGTTAATAATCTATTCTTAGATTTTAATTCCCATATTTTAGGCATATAGTGATATAAAGCTATAGGATTGGTTATTTACAATTATTGTAGACTATTATACTGTAGCCTCAAAGTCCTCAAACCTGTAAACAAATTGGCCTTTTACTATTCCATGCACATACAGTATATAATATATTCAAATAAGGGTGAGTTATAACAACAATAGATGTAATAAAAGCTAACAACGAAATCTTCCAAAATAGCTTTCTGTCCAGTATGCAATTAGAACGAATATGCTGGATTTGAGGAAGTGACATGAGCAGAAGTTAGGCATATACCAAGTTAGTAACGTTAAGTGTTACTTTTGACAGTGAACCAGGAAATACATTTGGGTTGTAGTTTATTATATTACTGATGTGTTTGTCATAACTTATACATGGAATATAGGCCTATAGTGTTTGCTTCCGGTATTGATTAATTGTTTCATATTTGCACAATATCAGACGTGGACAGTGCAAAGAATGTGGTCCATTGCTGTAATGGAAGAGAGCCTAAGCAGAACTTTGCGCTAGTGCAATAAAGAGGCATTTTTGCACTTCGTTGTGGCAGCATGAATTTTACTAAGGTAAACTAATTGCCTATGCCTTTAACAATTTCACTCAAATGTAAGTTTTCGTTAGTTATTTCTCCATTAGGCCAAACTTAGCCTATTTACGTATTCTCGGTATTTATTACAACTCAATAACACGTAGCTATGGCTCTATTATTCGAAATAAATAAGATCTCTTGTTATAACCAAAGGACAAAACAAGGATGCCCAAAACATTAAAAGTGTTCAATTAGGAATCTAATTACCATTACAGGCTAACCTATGCCACAAGATATGTCAAATGTATCCAGAATGTCAAAACGAAAGTAGCCGGTTGTTTCATAATATCCCAAAGTTACCTTTCTTCTCAAGCATTTCCGCAATTTCATTACAGTCAATTGCGCTCAATATCTCTATTGTGACTTTAGGAGCACCATCCTCTGTAAAGGTTCGAACCAGGAGATCGGCGATGTCCAATTGGTCCTTGTCCTCGATTGCGTTTCTCCGGACGCGCGGTTCTCCTGGACGTTCGATCAAATAGATGCAAAATTTCTTAAACTCTTTCTTGTCAAGTTCTTCCAAGTGTTTTAATATGATAGTTTTTGTAGTTTCTATAGGCCTAGCCATTTGTCAACCAACGACGTCGCCTAGTAGTAATGTTCTGAATCGAATAGGCTATAGTGAAAAAGAGGTCGATGAGGAAAAACGCGCCAGTGCATTGTTAAAAAAAGCCACGCCTGCATGGTATTTCATTTAGCTATGATAGGCTATGGCGTTAATGCTAGAATGTGTCTGGAAATTCAATAGCGTATTGCAAAAATTGTGGAATGTCCATGTAAAGTAGCCTATAAGATTGTAAGTGTCTTCCTCGATTAGTAAAAGCATACGGGCTCGATTAGTGGGCAAACCCACCACCACCAGGTTTCAGTAGGTTATAGGAATATCAAAATTAAATGAAATCTCGATTGTGCAGTGATTATTATTTTGTGGAATAACGCAGGCCTATAAGGCTGTATAGCCTAACTTCATTTAATATATGTTTATTTAGCCTATATTATTCTCAGGATTTTAAACATTCACAGTAAGTAACACAATCATAAATTTATTTGACCGCAATAGAGGTAGGTATGATTTATGTATAAAAAAATAATCTAAAAACAATAAAACACAACTTCTACAAAGAGATATGAACATTATTTACAAACATGAGAAAAAAAGCTTGAGAAAAAAAACGGTCTAAAAATCATACAGTTATAGTGCTTACATTTACCTTTAATGATATGCCTGCAAAACCCTTAAGACTAAGATGCAATATATTTGGGTCAGGTAAAGGCATTCTAGGTAACCCAGGCCTCAAAGATAATTGAACATTGGGACAATTTCAACAAGGCTTTGATGTGTGTGTGGGTCTGTGTGTGTGTGTGGAATAATGAACTCCAGGATGCAGGTGATATGTTTTTTCCCTTCTCTTGATTACACAATTTGGAATATAACATTGACTCAAACTTCTGCATTTGAAGAATGCTTAATCAGGTATGGCGGGCAAAGTACTCAGCAACCAAGGATTGTCATGGCCATGGACAGCACCAGCCTGGCAATGCCATCTTCACTGTGACACCCATGTTTCACTTCTGTGCTCTGATGTGGTTGCTGGTGCCGCAGGGCACTCCCAGGACTCTGTGTTTGTTGGTAGAACGTTCAGGCTGGACAGAACCTCCTGTGCCGTCTTTCCTAGCATGCCCTGCACGTCACACACAAAGCGGTAGACGTAGCGCTTGCCCGCTGTCTTGTGGATGATGTTCTTATGGTAGTAGTAGCGCAGGCCGCGGCTCAGCTTCTCGTAGTTCATCTTAGGTTTGTTTTTGCACTGGCCCCAGCGCTTGGCCACCTAGCGACGGACAGAAGTGGATTTAGAAGGGTGCTCGATGGGAACCATGCCCAGAGACATTTTGAAAATGGAATGTCCTCACCTCTGTGGGGTCAGACATTTTGAACTCCCAGCCATCCCCTGTCCAGGCAATGAATGTACGGCAAGCAGAGTCTAGAAGCAGCTCCAGTAGGAACTGCCATAACTGAATGGGACCAGAACCTGAATAAACAAATGTATGAAAAATGCATTACATTTACAGTTTTTGGTCATTTATTTCACACTGCTGTGTAAGATACACATAGGTTAATACATATTTTCACCACTACATTTAACACAGATATAAGCTGTTACATGTGGGGCATTGGAAAACGAATACAATATACAAATAACATGTCTTGTTGAAACAGACATGCATATTCACACATAGAGTGAACAAATCTGTACCAAAAACTGACCTGGATAAGCAGACATTGTTGTTATCTGGCCTTCCCTGTCTGGCCTTTGCGAATGTGTGCTTTTGCGTTTGGCCACACGGGGGCAGTACTGTTCTGAGGACTGAGGCCCGAGGTTTGATAGACATGTGGATGGAACAGGGTGTGGTGGAGGTGCAGTATAGCCAGCAGACTGGTAGTCAGACCAGAAAGAAGATGAACGTCTCTGTGGTTCAGAGTCGTACAGTTCTCCTGAATGACACGAATAACTCTGGTCTGTTTCATCTGTAATAAAAACAGAAAGGCTGTTGAGACACAATGGCTATGAACCAATTTTTCAATATTATTCAGAATCCTATACTGTATGTCAACACTCCGATTACACTATTATTTCGATTATTTACACACAGTCCACAGGTGTAATATTGATTATGTTTAGACACATTGACATACAAATAGTGGAATAGTGAGTGCGTAAAAATATCCAGTGCACAAACTGATATATTGTATAATAAGACACAATAATAATACATCTGAGAAGTGAGAAGTAACATGTATGTTTTCTTGGGGTATTAGTGTATTTTTAAATCTTACTCTGTAATGCATTTCCACCTTTCCCAGGGAGGAATGTGGCGTGGCCCTCCTCCATGGCTGGGCTGAACTGTCCATTCTGGGGCAACAGACTCTGGTAGGTCTGGGTAGACTCCTGGAGGCCCGTTTGAGACTGGTCTAATGTTAGCCCATCTAAATACCAAGAATAATTGTTAGTTATCAAATAAAATTGTTAAATATAATTAAAAAGACAGTCATTAAAATGTTACAGATTAACAAATGCTGCTCACCATTTGGATATGAGGCCCAAAAGTTAAACTCTGGGTATGTGTCCATGTTGAACAGAACTAAGTCACTGGCGTTCACTGCAAAACAAGAGAATAAGTGGATTTGAGCACTTTAGCAACAAAGCAGAGTGATATTCATACTTTAGGCCTATTTATAAGGATTCAGTGAGACAAATATTCACCTTTGGTATCGTACTGGTGAGCGTTTTTCTGCGCGTCTCCATAGATTTCTGTTGAATACTGATGTTGTCCTGGTGCTTTACTGTCTAACAAAAAAGACAGGTCTTCACCAAGGTAGTCTGGACACAATACAAACACAAGGCGTATAGATGCAGCAACCCAACAGATGATCAATAGGTAGGCCTATTCGGCACATTTGAATAGGCAATGATTACATAAGCCCTTGAGGCAAAACATGAGCCCATTGAGATTTCACAAAAGCACAAAATCAGAAGAAACGGCTTCAGTTTACTGCCGAATCAGCACTGAACCCCCCGCAGCCTTGTGAACCCGCTAGGCGAGAGGAGGAGGAAACAGTGATGTGGGGTGAGGAGGAAACACCACTGGAGGGTGTATGACAGAGTGGAGTGGGGGGGTGGGTAAAGACAGACGAGGGGGGCTCTAAATCTGTTGGAGGAGGAAGTCTGGAGGAAAGGATTAGGAAAGAGGGAGAGAGAGTAAAATACCACGAGTATCTTAAAAATGACCTCTCTCTCTCTCTCTCTCTCTCTCTCTCTCTCTCTCAACATTCCCTAAACAAACACACACACACACACACACACACACATACATACATACATACATACATACACACACACACCCCACAGCACCCCATTATCATGGCACAGCCCATGTCAAGGTCTCTGAGCCTTTGTGACAGATGTGATGACACTGGCCTGCAAACGTATTTCCTCTGTCCTTCAACTTCTCTACCTCAGAGGAAGCAGAGCATGGAAATTGACCATACAACCCCCCTTCCCAAGTAAAACGCTTCCCTACACTTTACACTTTAATGCAACCTCTTAAATGGTGCAACCACCACTAAAACTGGATATTTCAAGTAAGCATGAGATGAATGAAGTAAATGCAGTTTGGCTCTCATGTGATGGAGTATTGCGGTCAACTGACCAGCCAGACTTACCATATGATGCAAAGTCAAAGCCAGCTGGTACTTCCTGTGTCTTGAATTCTTCTGTGTAGTATCCAGACTGGTATACTTCCATCTAAATTTAAGAATACACAGTACAATATTTCACTAAATTATGGTAAATTGCCATATGTTTCTTTTTTTATACTGGTCATAGCAGGATGGTTAATTGTGACCACAATAATGCATACAATTCATACAATTAAAATAATATAACCTTTAATATATGAATATGACACCTTACCTTTACTTTAGACTCTTTACCCTCAGTGTTCCTCTCTACTGGCTTTCCAATAGTGTCCCAGTACATTTTTTGGGGAAGGATATGTTTCTTCCTGAGATAGCCTACAACAGTGTGGTCAGGCTCAGGCTAACCAAGTCCCGTTATAAAGTAGCGGAGGTGCAAGGGGCGTGTCTGCTCCTCCATGCGAAGGAATGCGTCCTCCGCGCCCCTCTGTGCTTCGTGACCACTGCGCTTTGGCGTGACGTCAAACACGACTCACGAATACACATTTGGCAAACAAGCAGTTCATTCATGAATTCATGATGAATCCATTTAACAGTTATTAATTGCAAATAATGTAGGCTACTTTACCTAAGGGAATTTGACTCACTGCCATTCCATGAGCTAATAATGTGAGGCCGTTAATTATATTCGAATACCGTAGCCCACCTTCCTAATAGAATATTTCTATATCTAAAAAATGTTTTATTTAATACACCAATAGTTTAAAACATTTATTTAAAACATTAGTTTAAATGTTTTTAGAAATGTTATTCTGATAAGTAGGCTATAGGCCTTGAGGAGATATGTTAGGACTATGTTAACCTACCTAAACTAAGCCAATATGTAAATGACAAAAAGAAAACGTAAAGAGAGATTGGGGCTAACGTGTTTTATTTCTGGCCTAATTAATAAAACAATAAGTAATCGTTTGGGTTGGGTTCGTGTGCGTGCGTAGGTCTATATGTTTGTGTGTATGTGTATATGTGTGTGTGTGTGTGTGTGTGTGTGTGGTTGTGGTGGCGTTGGGGGGGGGATTGCGTTTGAAATCAGAGTTAGAGTTAGTCTCTAATGAGGTGGGAGGCGGTGAGCATATCTTTAGAAGCCATTCGACAAAACAATGGCCCGTAAAAAGTACTTGCTGAAGAAGTTTGAAATCACGGCGTGAGTGGCTCGGCCAGATAAGGCCGGCCCAAGGACCTTGTATAAACAAACATCTCTCGCTATTCTCCTCGGGCTCAGAGAAAAATAACCCGCATCTGGAAAAGTGAGATGTGAAATCGTGCGCAGAGTGGGAGACAGGAGTCGTGATTTGGACCCCCACCTGAAGACAAGGACACAGCTGGGGCCAAGTTACACAACCTTTGGTTGGGTCTGTCAGCAAGAATGTAAACTGCTCTGGAGAATATCACAGAAGTCTGAATTAATGCAAAGTGAATTATATGATTTTATGTCAATATATCAATGCCTAAATCAGAATAACTAGTAAAACTCTGCATGCTTATTATGTAGAACACACTACAATGATGTAATTTCCAGTTTTTTGCCTTTAGTACAAAATTACAATATAAAAAATAAAAATTACCCTATAAACAATTTAATGCATTGTTTATTGAAAATAATGAATCATTTGGATTAAACAAACGAAATATGCTGTTTAGAAGATAAGCCATAACACACAATATGTAAACATATTTGCATATGCCTATATCAATTCTCACGAATATGTTAGCCTACAGAACATCCAATAACTGATACAACAAACAGATAAAATATGTTCTAAAAGCAACTATAGCCTATTTCTTGAATACGTTTTCAAATAAGTCCTCACACAAGCAAGTCTTGACACAAATCTTGACAAAACTTGACAAAAAATCCCATAGCTAAACTTTATGCTTTGAGACGACTTTTCGTTACTGATAGGCTATTGCATATGAACTAGCAATCTCTGATTGAATCTACCCGCATGAGCAGAAATAACAGAGTTGCTCTAAGGAACAAGGCTTCAATGCGCTGTTAGTGACTTCACTTCCCAATTTAGAGAGCGAGTGAGAGAAAAAAACTTGTCATCCGGTTATGGTCTCTGAGCGCAATTGCGACTGCAATGCTTTGCGCCATAGAGTAAATGTACTCCTGCTTGATGCGCCTAAGCCAGGATAAAGGTTGAATTAGCCGCGACATTTCCAAACGACTAAATGAAAAATATTGAGAAGTTGCTGCAATGGACTGTACGATAAAGGTATGTGTTTGATCTGGTTTAAATGTTGCTTGTGAAAACGCCACGCAGCCACCCACATCAGTTCTCTGTTTGCTGAGTGAGAGAGGCAAGGCGGTGATGCGAGGTCCCCACTCTTTCCTTCTTGTACAAAATTTCCTCTTCCTTCCCGTTCGTGGTTGTATGTCGGCTCTATAATAACACAACTAACCACTACATCTTTACACTCAGATAAAAAGTAATTGGGGACTGGTACGCCTAAAAGACGATTCGCAAATAACTTGTATTTTAGAAATTCGTTTAATCAGGTTCAGAAATGTGATATCCATGGAATTGCTTACCCAAACGCCAGCGACAATAACTAACAACACAATCGAGGGACATAATCCTATTTTGGCCTCAAGCGGTCCATCTAATTTACTGTGGATAAAGAACAGTATTGCTGCATGCAGAGCAGGTGTCTGTAATGCCGCCATTGAACAACACCATGGATACAATACGATTCCACATCAAACAACCGGAGGATCGAATTCCATTAGATGACTGGTATTTCATGTTTTATTATTTCCTTGTTAAGACTGTTCTACATAAAAACAAACAACCACATTTACAATATGATTATGTAGTTTAAGTGTGTAAAACATATGGCCAAGAAGGTGTTGAACGTTGCATAGGCTATATTTTTCTGTACAGGCCCAAGTAAACAGGGACATAACTTTTATATTTGAGTATGTAAGCAGGCTGCGAGATTCAAGAGGGAAAACCATTAATAACTTAATATTTCAAAACAGATAAACGAATTTATTATCCTTTACTATCCTTTCAACAAAATAATACAATTGGTCTAGCCCACACAAAAGAAAACATTTTTTTATTTATTTAAACATTTAAACAGACATGGTTATATTTCTACGTAATATCGCTGGAAAACAATAATCGAAAATGTTCCTGTTCTTTTTATTTATGGATGCTGTTCAAAATGGAGCACACGAATTAAAATGTAAAACAATATTTTTGAATTTTAAAGCATTATTGGGATTTGGAAGTGCATTTAGAAATGTAAATGTCTAGGTGTTTTAAGATGTGAAATGGTAATAACTTTTATAAAGCCTATAGTAGCCTGTTTTTATTTAACTGGACGTGCATTGTTGACGTGTGCTTGCTGATGTGCGTGGAAATGTGCACGTGAACCACAATAGTTTTACATTTCGATTTCTTGAGCAGGCCTATTTTGATTATTTATTTAGCATAACCACATAGTCTATAGATTACTGCAATGTCTTGTAGCAGAGTATCCTGAACGTTGTTGTTAAAAATATGGTTATTTAAAGAATAATTTATAGTTGTAATGAGAGCACTTGTCAGGTGTCGTTATCTGAACTCTGCAGGCTTCCTGTCTCAAACCTCAGACTTTCCGCACACATTTCCGTCCTCTGGACTAAAAAAAAAGGTAACAAACATTTGTCAAATCAGCGTAGGCCTATACGGAATTTTACATATAGGTTGTATATGACCTCTTAAATGAAATATGCATAAAATGCTCATTGGATATGGATACAAAAAAAATGTCTACGTTGTGGGTTGTTGTTGTTCTTCTTATAAAAAAGGCCATGGTGTTGAAGTTGTGAAAACCACAGTGTTTGTGTGGGCCAGTTGAAGGCGCAGCTGCAAGGCCTTTGCAAAATCAGCTTGTTAGAGCATTTACTTCTGCTTTCTCTCTCTCTCGTATACCACACATTTAACGTTATTCAGTTTGCCTACATTCGTTAAAATAATTCCAGCTATATTTTCAAGATTTGCCTCCCGTGCTAATTTTGTATTTTGTTTCATTACAAAGACGTCCAGAGACCAAATCTCAAAATAATACCAAGTATGGTATATTAACAGCTGGCCTATATTTAACTGAGATATTTCAGACTTTCAGACACTCTTGGGTGTGACTTTGAAATGATGCAAGTAAAGCTATACATTGAAGTAGACTGCAATGAAAGACTTAAGGCTACTTCTTTCATTTTATTCATGGTTAGCAGGTAGGCTCTGTCATTTAGAATTTTTACAAAAACACAATTGAAATTACGCTAATATGGGTTTTTATTCCAAGAAAGAATTTATGACACGACTTGGCCTACATTGGGCAAGCAAGCTATCTTGCGGTTGTTGCAACTCTAACAGATTGGGGCAAATTTGTACAGTATAAACATACTGTATTTTATCAAACCAGGCTGTTATAGTGCGATTTTTCAAGATAATTCATACCAGGTTATTTTGTAAAGACCTAAAACACACATGTAAATACGTCAAACCAAATTTCACACAGAAGGGCATATTCCATGCAAGAACATATTTTTCACTCAAACCCCGTATAGCTTCCCAAACTTGCCATGCATGCACCGACTAGCCAATTCTATCTATTTGCCAAAAACACGATTAACGTCAAAATGTGACACCATTATGAACCAGACAATGTTGACAGTACCAGAGTGTTAACATTGCTCTAAATGTTACCTCTGCAGGTGCAAGGTATAGGTTATACTTAATAAAATTACATGAAACTGTTATGAAACGGACCTCGCTTAGATGCCCCTTGATCCCCTATATTTTAGTTTAAAGATGTTCCTATAGCCAATAAATCATCCTTAAAAGTTGTGTATTTGTAGCTGGTAAGTAGGCCTAACTTGTAGATTCACCAGTCAAATGCAAGATCGCATGGTTTGAGCCAGTGACGTGCGGTCTGGCAGGCCCTGGGATAATGGGATTTTGAAAGAAATTGAAATGTTATTTTATGCAAAATAGGCTATATATATATATATATATATATATAATTAATTTGTCAGATGTCGGCTAATAAAATTATTATTCAAAGTGTTACTTAAAATGTTAGATCGACTTGGCTGATGTATGTGTCAAACTGTGTGCCTGCATGAGCTGCTCAACAATATGAGCAAGACGCTCGGTATAAAGGCATATTTTATGCATTTTTATTCGCACTGTAAAAACATTGCTCTGGTATGGCCTTGCTTGAATCTGCCAGCTCAGCTGCTATGATGACGCTCATAGGGAACTAGCAATAATCTACATCTCCATGAACTAACAAGGAACGCCTTTAAATGTCCAAGCTCCAAACTTTGTGGTGGTAGTTTTTCTTATGCAGTTTTGAAGAACACATAACAGCCAAAATATTATTCCAAAACAACCATATACTGTACGAAAACAAACCTTGCCTACAATTGACGTTTAACCAAACCAGTTATTCGTTGTTTGCTCTCCTGCCTAAGATCAACAATACTTTCCACAATAGGAACTCAGACTGTAGTGATTTGCTCATAGAGAAGTGTGTCTTGTTCAACATAACACTGCCGGCATCACAGTCTATCGTCATCAAATTGTTGTCTTGCTGGAAGCCTTGAGCGTCGTGGCGTGCGGTGTCAGACGTTATTTATTATTTTCCTCTAACACGCAAATTGCGAAATCTAGGTCCGGGGGGAGGGGTGGCAATCCAAAACATAGGATCGGTAATATTTTTGATCTAACTAAAATATCTAAATATATCTGGCTTGAGCCAGCATGTGACAAACACAACTTGGTAGTTTTCACTGGTAGGCTACAGGCCTACAGTGACCACAAGAAGGTGGTAGTCTTGTTTTGCAGCTTTCCCCAGTTTATCTAGTGTGTATTTTATCCTGAGGAGCTCGGGTGCAGAAGTGAAACAGAGAGCATAAGCTGTTGCACAGGCCTACTAGTATTATTGCTACATTGAAATCGATATTTGAAAAACATATTCATATGCTTAGACAGTTTTCCAGCATTCAGTAATATATTGCACTTGCAAAACACAAATTAATACAACAAATGCCTTTTGTTTTCAAGTTATTGATGGTTAACATGCACAGTAGTGTTGCTCTAATAGGGCATTAACAACATAATCAGTCTACTTGTAGCTATTTTGCCAATATTAGTAAATTGTTACTGGATTATCATTAACCAACTGTCAAGTTTATGAAGGCTGTGTTTTGTGTCACTAGTAACAGCAGAAACACATTAAACAGGAAGTCAGTTGTGGTACTGGCGGTCAGGCCACATTCTGGTGGCCCATACTTATATCAGGAATGACAGAATATGCTACTGGAAGGGTTTAAAAACAGAGCGGGAGTATGCATTTGTGGTTAACGTAAATTTGCGTTTTGCAAGTATCATTTGCAGACTGAACATAGCAAGGACAAGAGTGTAGACCTATAAACAAGTTTAAGGTAAATAAAATGGTAGGCTTATATCAGTGTATCTATTTGTATATCAATAGGCAACAGTGCAAAAGTTGTAGCCAACAGCCTTCTGAACTCTTCTCTGTTTCACTTCTGCAGTACTGGAGCTACTCAGACTATATAAAACCGTAAAGATATAGGCTATGGTGAAAGCGTGCAAAACATAAGAAACAGAACTATGAATGCTAGGCTGAGAGATGAACTGTGCTCTTTTGTGTAATGTAGCCTAACTATCCTGGTAAACACCACTAAGTTATGTATGTCAGTTTCCTATTATATGCTAGATTTAACCCTCTTGTTGCCCTTCTAATATCTTATTGTGCCACCAGATGGGGCCACCTGATTGTGTTGTTATTGTCATTGCTGAGTTTATGTATTTGGGTTTTTTTTTCTGCTTTTTAACCCTCCTGTTGTCCTTTGGTTTCAAATACACACCTTGTTGTGCTAGCAGTACACATCATATGTCTGTGTAAGATGTAGAATTATTATTGGCACCTTCTATCTGCCACAAAGAGCTAGTGCATTGGGTCAGTTTGACCCGTAGGACAACAGGAGGGTTAAATATACTGTAGAGTAGTACATTTGATTTGAATTCTTAATTACTATAGCCTAGCATATGCGTATTTCCTGTAGAAGATGTCTAAAACCATCCATCATTAACCATATTTTAAAGCACAGTTAACATCAGCTATTCTTTTCTTAAGTGAAAACACTTAATAAATCCTCTAGGCACTTCCAAGGCTTATCATGTTTGCTTCATTAACTTTGCATCACAACTCTTAACAATCCAGTGAAGATTGATACAGGAACAGGTTGCTAAATGCAGTACAACATTTTTGCATCACAGTTTACGACACGTGGAATGACCTCCGCATGGGTTCAGAATGCAAAGGCATCAAAGCGCACACAAACACTCAACTGATTTGGGCCACTCAGAATTCAATCAGCTACACTCTGCTCCCCTGACAATGGGTCAAAGGATTGTTTTCCAGCTTTTAAATGACCCACATTTCTACGTGACCCCCACCCCCTCGCTTCCCCACTTCCTCTCCCTTGGCCTGTGCCAAAAGGTTTTGCTGCACATGGGGGGCCAGGTTTCCTGTAGGCCACTGAAAAAGCATGGTACTGACGTACAAAGCCCAAAGACAATACTCAACTCCTCTAAACAAACATGCACTCTTAACACCCACTCAGACTCCCTCGCATAACACATGTACTGTGGTGTACAGACTTGGTAGGAACAACAGGTCCCGTCCCTACCACTTGCCCACCTCACAGACACAACACACCCAGAAAAGGCATACAAACGGGCAGTGCCATCCCGAGGACTTCTGTCAGTGCTACCAAGTACAGGAAGCAAAGGGGGGGAGCATGCCTTGATTAGACTCCACCTCAAACCACCCCCTGCCCTAAACCTAACTAAATTAAAACTGCACACATTTGTAGATCTTTCACAGAGATTCGACACAACATGGCAACCTCCATTGGTGAAAATATCCCCCCTGAACTTAACAGGTACCAGTTAACATTTTCTAGAGCCTATCACTTGATATTTTAAGGTGGTTAAACACTCCATACAATTTACATAACAATTTATATATGGTATATGTCAGGTTCATGCTGTTTTGTGGGAGGCTTTATTTAGCTAAGCAGGTAGCAGAATATGAAACTGAATTACAAAAACTGAAGGAGAAAATATCTTTTCTAACTGCTTTTGCTGGTGTGCCCATAAGACACTAATCACACCCATGATAGATGTTACTAATAGTGAAACACTGTGGTAATACTTGGATGTTGCTACATGTGAAAATGTAGGTGAAAAGGAAGGCCGTTGCTATGCAGCACATGTGTAAATATAGGTGAAAAGTGTTTGGTTGAATATTTTCTATAACCTCCATTGCACATCTTTATTGGCTGTGCATTAAGTATAACTGAAAATGGTTATACATAGTACACAGGCCATACAATAATGTCAGGCCATAGCCAGACATTTAAATTCTCTCAATTCAACTTCACTGAAATGTAAATGTGGAATGGAGCAGCTCAATGTTAATCTAAAATCTAATCTAAAATATATAGTATTGTTTCCCTCTGTTTCCCCTTCAGTACAAAAGATCCCGAATACAAAGGTCTAACAGTATGATTGGGTTTTTTCTTGTGTAAGAGCGATCTTCAGAATATCAACACATCAACGCCGGCAAAGATGAATTCATAGTCTTAAATTTAAATAGTAACTCTTTAATGCAATGGTTAATTTTTCGACCTGTGACCCCACAAAAGTGATTTATTGCTTTCCTC
>JAODUG010000008.1:3848189-3866754 GCA_027564795.1 Aphredoderus sayanus
GTGAAGGAGCAGCGGCTCTACTCCGAGTTCCTCTCGGATAGCCAAGCTTCTCACCCTATCTCTAAGGGAGACGCCAGTCACCCTCCTCAGGAAACCTGCTTTGGATTTGGTAGAACGAAAATTTAAAAAGCATGGGTGGTATACAGTACATTATATAATGAAACAGACAGTAGTGTTCTTCATAGCTTTGTGACTTGTAACAAAAACAAGATCTGAGATGTTAATTTGGACCATCATTCTGCAAATTTAGTTTTATTAGGCAGAAAGACAAACATTTTAAAAACATTTTAAGAAAGCCACTTTTGGGGAGTCACACGCTATACGTTCTGCTATACCAGAGAAAATATTTTAGTATTATTGTCTTTTCAACTCCAACTGGGCAAGTTAACAATAACACATAAGTGGCATGGTACTTCACCAAGCCAGTTTCGTTCAAGTTGCACTTCCCCTTATTAAGGTGGAGTATGGAATGTGCTGTTTGCCATGCCATTAATCCTCAAACATAATTAGCTAAGTGGAAGTTTATAATACATTTAATAGACTTAATAAAAAATGTAATAAAACAATATTTGAAGGTGGGTTAAACGAGCATTTATGCCAGTGAGCAATGTATAATACATCTCAAACATTTCTATAGCAATGTATTAGTTTTGGTATTGCCAGCATTGTTACATTGAATCTATTCTAAGACAGGGATGTTAGGGCAATGACCTTCCAGTACAAGATGACAGTTGTAATCCATTTAACCTTTTAAATACACCCAACACATTTAGTCAGGAATACTAGAAAGCGGTACAATGATGGCTTGGTTACAACTGGCATTGGCACAACATGGCATTCCACTGTAGTTTTATAGGTTCCTTTCAACTTAAGTTCAGTAACTGTGTAGTGTGTGTATGCCACAAAAGACAAATACATCCAACCAGATGATTTTTTTTATTATTGTTTTAGAACAAGAGGGACCTAGAGTTAACTGTACGTATGTATGGAAGCACAATTATTAAATATATGGTGAAACTGTCCTTTACAAGAACAGTATTCATAGGAGCTGGACAGATGGCAGCATTTCTCAGTTGGTGGAGATAATTTATCCTTGGATCATGCAGATATATGAAGTTTAGTATTTTTAACAGTTAGTGGGCAAACAGTACAGCAAAATAGTTGCTAAATGTTGTACTCTGAAGATCCTTGGAATCGTATTTTCATTCTACTTTAAAAAACAAAAAAAAACAAAAAAAAAAAACAACATTAAACAATTTGGATAATTATTGTTTTCAGTTGCTGACTTTAATTTAATGGTAAATGTCCAAATGTGTCCAAATCCTGGAATGGTTGGGCAATACATTGTTATGTTGTATTTCATTTTCCAGTGTCATTAGCGGGGATGAGGCTAATGTGAATTATGTGAAGAATATAGGCTAACTGCTTGTTCCATGTCTGGTTGACATTGCAACATAATCTATGCATCGCCCTTAAGCACAGACACCAGCTCTCCACTCTCCTGTAGCTCCTTCACTATGTCCAATCCTCCTATTAGCTCTCCTTTCACATACAGCTGAGGGTAAGTGGGCCAGTTAGAGTAAGTTTTGAGACCCTGGCGCACCTCTTCATCCTGCAGGATATCAAATGTTGCATATTCCACGCCGGTACTATTCATAATCTCAAGGATCTGCCTGCTAAAGCCACACTTTGCTGCCTCTTTGTTGCCTTTCATAAACAGCATAACTGGACTCTGGTTGATGATGCTCTTCAGCCTGTGTTCCAGGGTGACAGCTTTTGGACAGGTGTTCTCCAGCTCCCCAGACTCAGCCAGCTCTTTGACTATATCTAGTCCACCTAGCAGCTCTCCGTTGGCATAGAGCTGAGGGTAGGTAGGCCAATTTGAAAAGGTTTTCAATCCCTGCCGAACTTCATCGTCAGACAGAATGTCAAAAGTACTGAACTGAATGTTGTGCTCTTTCAGCAGCGCTACGATCTGTCGACTAAAACCACAGCGGGGCTCCTGCGCCGACCCCTTCATGAAGAGCATGCACGGCGCCGCGTTTATCAGCTTCTTCAGACGCTGGTTTAGGTCTTGAGCAGGGACGTTCTCCCCTCCACCCTGGCCACCAGAAACTGCCAGGCGCTGCACCTTCTTGGTCAACTCAGGGACGTGGGCTCCATCAAGACGGTCAACTTTCTCTCCCCCCTTAAAAAACAGAATGGTCGGAACAGAGACAATTTCATACTTCTCTGAGACCTCTGGAACCGCCTCTGCCTCCAACTTGATAAAGGTGGTGTGCGTATGTTCTTTGGCCAGTTCCGCCATTACTTCGTTCATTTGCTCGCACTGGGGAGCCCACGCGGCCTGAAAGTGAACCACGCTCAGGCATTTTCCAGCTTTTGCTAAGAATTCCTCGAATTGTTGTTGAGTCGTCGCTTCCACGAGATTCGCCATTTTCACTCGACTGCAAGAGACTGAAACTGATGGATCACTTCCTGTAACTGAGGTAACTTCCGTTTGGACATATAACGTAGTACTGTGGCTTTGGTAGCTTCTGGCAAGTACCAGAACGTTTTGATCCTGATAATTTATCTGTTCAACGTATAAGAAACATTTAACTACAGTAAATAACATTTGAGGGATCATTTGACCTGTAAGGTAAATATCAATTTTGTCTGTCTGATAGAAAACTGGTACGACAAGCTGGCTGCAAACATGAACGTAAAGTACTGGTACAGTAGCTTAGCAGTTAGCTGTACTAGTAGCCTTAGCTTAGTTAGTAATATAACGGGAGTTCACATTTTCTGAGTTATTTTCCTATACAAAAATGTTATTTTTCAAAGTACCGAAAGAGACACAATTGGTAGTAGTCAATGTTGTTTTTTAACTACGTTTTAGTCGTACTACTGTATAGTACAGTATTGTTAGTAGCCGGCCAGGTTAACGTCAGGTACTGTACTGGTACTGTACTGTACGTCAATTATCTTATCTGGCTCAGCCACCTTGACTTGTCCTATGTTATTAGTTTTAAAGACGCTCCCGTCGAAACTGTATCCATTGGGCTTCACTTACTGATGTTGTTCATTTGATTACATTGATGATAAGGCACAATGGAGGAACAATCTGCAGACATAGAGGTGACTGTGAAAACTCTAGACTCCCAGAGCAGAAGCTACACTGTGCGCAGTGAGGTAAGTCACATGTCTTTAAGCTATTGGGATAAACCAGACTTAAAACGTGTGCGTATGTGTTACATGGTTTGTTTTCCCCATAGTTGACAGTGAAAGAATTCAAGGAACATATTGCACCCTCAGTTGGCATCCCACTGGACAAACAGAGGCTGATCTACCAGGGCAGAGTTTTACAGGATGAAAGGACTCTAACAGACTATAGTGAGTAAGGCAGTTACTTTAAGAGCAATACAGGGGGGATTTTAAGATTTGCCCCCACACTCCATCCATCCTCAACCGCTTATCCGGAGTCAGGTTGCGGGGGTTGCAGCTCCAGCAGGGGACCCCAAACTTCCCTTTCCCGAGCCACATTAACCAGCTCTGACGGGGGGATCCCGAGGTGTTCCCTGGCCAGCGTGTAGAGTTAATTGCACTTCTGAATGCAGAAATGCAATTCGCTGGTGTAAACGTGGGCAAAATTGTAATAACATGACTGATCACATACATTGGGTACTTCCTGGTGCTGTGTTATTGTTTGGAGACCTTCTTAATAATATGTATTGTGTAATTTAGTCAAAATTCTGATGTATACAAAAATCAAAGGAAAATTCTAACCACAAAAGGTTATTTAGTGGTATAAAAATCCCCAAACAAGGTCTTTATTGTAGGGGTAAACACCATGTGTTTTGGCCACCGCCATCATCAGAGTGTGACCATTGGAATACCTGAGGCACTCCTGCAACTATTTCTTCTTCTTATTCTGGTGTATCTATAATCCAAATAAGCCATGTCTAACAACCAGTATGATATACAGTAGAATGTGTTCTTTCCCCAGATGTGGCTGGTAAGGTGATCCACCTGGTGGAGAGGGCTCCCCCACCACCCTCCCAGCCCAGCTCCGGAACAGGAGGCACTTCCGCAGATGGCGCGTCATCCTCCTCCTCCTCCTCCTCCACCACCACCTCCCAGGGAACCTCTCAAGTGCCTCCCCATGACCGCAACGCCAACAGCTATGTCATGCTGGGCACCTTCAACCTTCCAGTCAACATTATGGACCCTCAGCAAATACAGGTACTGTATGGCGGGCTGCTTATTTGGTGGGTTCATATGCAAAGTGTTGTGTGTGTGTAAGACTATCTGCTCTGTACTGAACGCGTGTTTTTAAGTTTCCACTGCTACTGCTCCCATTCAGATGTCTGTTCAGCAAATGATGTCAGGCTTGGGGGATAATGCTAGGAATGCCCGAGTCACAACCAGCACTGGGGTAAACCGCGGTGCTTCACACAGCCTATATTCCAGTGCCTTCCGGGTGGTGTTGTGCTGATAGGTTGTCACTATGTTCTTGCCGCTGCAGAACAACGGGTCTGTGAATGTGCACATCGACATGGACCAATCGGTGCAGAGCGAGCCCAGGCTGCGGCTGATACTGGCTGAGAACCTGCTGAGGGACATCAGTGAGCTTGTTCAGAGGATGGAGGTAAGGCAGGAGAGCCCCCCTCCCACCCCACATGGGGGAGCCGTTTGTGCCTGTGGCCCCCTATAACGCGTTGTCTCTCTGTGGTGCCTGCAGAGCCAGCCCGGCGACGCTCCATCCCAGCCAGAGCCTGCTCCCGCGGCCCCTCCCCCTCCCCCCACGTCCTCCTCCTCCAACACCTCCACGCCCTCTCCCTCCGCCCAGCCCATGGACACCTCCCCGCCTCCGACCACCCCACCTCCGTCTTCCCACACCGAGGGGCCACCGCCACCGCCCCCCCCGCCGTCGGCAGGGCCCAAGTGAGTCGGCACTTTGTTATCTCGCGGTTCTCGTGCCCCAGGATGGGTGTGTCTACGTCACGGTTGTTTTGACGTTTGTTTGTTTTGTCGTCGGCTGTTCCCCAGCCATCCCAGTCCAGCTGAGCTGGTGGAGATGCTGTCTGAGCTGAGGAGGGTGGAGGAGAGGCTGCAGCCCTTCATCCAGAGAGCTCACACCATTCTAGAGACGGCCACTAATGCCCAGTACAACGCTGAGCAGCAAATGAGAGTAAGCTTTACACTCATCATTTTATTGTACAAATATACAGATGTAACGCATTTGTTTGTATAAAGATGACAAATAAACGTGTTTCTTAATCCTGTTGAAGACATATTCTGTTAAAGGGTCTGTTGTTGTATTTCAAACACTATTAAATCACATATAATCCAAAAAACAATATATTTATTTATTTATTTGTTTGTTTGTTTACTTTTTAATTCTAACATGAACTTATAATGTTGCGGTGTGTTCCTCATGTCACCCACAGGTCATGGAGGCTGACCAGCGCACTCTCAACCTGGTGGGGGAGTCCCTCCGTCTCCTCGGCAACGCCCTGGTGGCCCTCAGTGACCTGCGTTGCAACCTGCTGGACCCGGCCCCCCGCCACCTCCACGTGGCCCGGCCCATCTCCCACTACACCAGCCCGGTCACCCTGCCTGGAGCCGTGCACCATCACATCCCACTGCATGTACGTGCAGCCTGTGTCTTCTATAGGGCCGCTCCTCCACTTATGTTGATATATATTACCCTTGTGGGCGAAACAAGAGTGACAACACTGTGTTTTGTTTGGAATGCCTCTCCCACACATAGTAGCTTGCATTGAAGTGTTGCTTATTACTATATGTATTCTTAAATGTATGCTGTCTCATTCTGATAATCAAATGCATGAACTTTAATATCAGAATATGTTTACACAACCATTGTGGACATATCCTTTAATCGGAACAGGTTAGTGTGCTATGCACAGACAGAGGTGGTTCTACCACCAACTTGTGCAATTGTACAGCTTAAACGCAACAATCTACAGCAGTAAAACACAATGGCTTTGTTGTTGTTAGCCATGTGAATGTTCAACCCACAGCCCAACTCCTCTCTGTTTTGTAACCTGGCGTTCAGTCCTCTGCCATTCGCATTCATTGAACGTAAATGTTACACCGCCCTGAATGCAGGGATTGTTTGAACCCTTTGCTCAGTGCTGTTGTCACTGATGTGTTCCACCCTCCCACACAGATGAACCTTGGTGCCACAGTGACAATGGCAGCCAACGGCAGCGAGGGACAGGCCCCGTCCGCTCAGCCGGGCGGCCATTCAGAGCAGGCAGGTCAGGGACAGACCTCTCTCCCACAGACTCCCCTGTCCAATCAGCAGGCTGGACAGGGACAGGGTGGCCCCCGGGTCATCAGGATCAGCCACCAGGCAGTTCCGGTGGTCATGATGCAGATGAACGCGGACGGTGTGTTGTTCCTTCCCCGCCACTGATTGAATGCACCACTGTACACGAGCGGTGTTTGTCCTCTAGATTGCGTGGTGGCAGCCCCATTGGAACCTATTGAATGCTCATGCCTGTGCCACCTCATCCATTTCTGCATTACTAACTGAAGCACTGGCTGTGCTAGCGGGGACCTAGAGTGAGACTGTCTTAACCCTCCCGCTGTCCTATGGGTCAAAATGACCCAGTGCACATCTGTTCTTGCCAGCAGAAGGCGCCAAGCATAACACGGACATATGACGTGCCGCGGTTGGCACCATCTGCTGGTATTGCGTTTGAACCCCAAGGACAGTGGGAGGGTTCCACACACACAATGGATTTATTAGTTACAATTTGGCACAATTTGCAAACTGACTACTTTCACTGTCTGACAAGTGTCTGCAATGCTGTCAAGAATTGTTTCTAAACTTTAACTGTACTGTTTTTCACTGCTGGTACTGTAGGTTCAGGTGCCAACCCCCAAACTGCAGGACAGCAGATTCCTGGACAGCCAGGTGAGGGCAGACTGGGTGGAACACCCCACTAACTGCTGTGCCCTGCAGCGCAGGAGCAACTGCATAGCTCTCTGGTGGCCTAGAGCTTGATTTATGACTTGATTTTAAATAATAAATAAAAAAGAACATTACATTATTTGTTCGCTGTTTCCACAAATTGATTTGTGGGTGCTCCTGTCTTGCCGCACTGCCATTACTGCGGTGGTAAGTTGTAGGGAGAACTGTCACTTTTTGACACGTCTCTGTTCCAACTCCGTTTACACAGACGATAGACTTAAAACTAATAGCCGTATACAATAACTGATGGTTTAAGAATTTAACAAAACAATTAATATTGTGTCACAACCTTGACATTCTGTCTTTACAGAAAGTTGTAACAGGAAGCATCATAATGCAAATTGCATCTTGGATTTTATTTTAAGCAAAATCCTGCT
This sequence comes from Aphredoderus sayanus, assembly GCA_027564795.1. Classification (NCBI taxonomy): domain Eukaryota; kingdom Metazoa; phylum Chordata; class Actinopteri; order Percopsiformes; family Aphredoderidae; genus Aphredoderus; species Aphredoderus sayanus. The sequence continues at coordinate 3,855,552 of JAODUG010000008.1, forward strand.
GGCTCAAATGAAGACAATCTTCATGGATATTATATCAACAACAAAGTCAGTATGATTATTAAAGCCACGAAGTCAGTATATTTATTAAAGACACGATTAGCAATTGTGCTAGCCCACATAATAGTGGTATGCTAGCTCAGTTATCGTAACGCAGTATAGAGAATTATAAAGGTGAAAGAAGAAATGTTACTCTTTTGAGCAGAGCTTGCATTCAGACATTCACATATTGTGAATTCATACTTCCAGTCCGTCACCTAAACCGTCTATAGCCATCCTTGTTTTGAAGGCGCTACTTTTGGTTTCCTGTTGTTATGGCGATGTCATTTTAATGGATCCATTCCCCCCCAAGGTGCCCTCCCGCCAGACTTCATGAGGAACCTCATGCAGCAGATCAGTCAGTACGCCGCCGCCGTGGCAACCAGCGCCGCCACAGCTGCCGTGACAGGCCAACACGTCCCGTCGCAGGCCACGGCCCCCGGCACCACAACGACCCCCACTTCCTCCACGGGCACCAACACCCCCCAAGCCAGGGTGGTGTTCACCCGGCCCACCTTCAACCCCGGCATGCCCCCTCAAGCCTTCGGCACCCGGGGAGCCACTATCAACATGAGGGCCGCCATGCCACCGCAGCAGCCAGGACAGGTGAGGAAGAGGTTACCTTAGGTGTTTTGTTGTTAAAGTGCTTCTCTATGACTTGCTGCCACTAGATGTCACACTAGAGCCTACTGCCGGGCTGGATTAGAATGCAAAAACAGAGAAGCTCTGATTACAACACACAGAGGGAGTGTGATGTCATTACTCTACTACATCTTTACATAGAATACAGTTATTATATATATGATAGATAGATAGATATTAATGTGTAAAATATTGTATTATGCAGTATCGTACCTTTTTTAAGCATGTTGAGGCATGGGGTTGCTTATTTCTTCTCGTCTGTTGCCAGCAACCCTTCAACCCTGTTGCCCTGAACCAGATGATTAGCGGACTGGTTGGACAGTTGCTGCTGCCAGGACAGATGGGTAACTAGTATTATTGTTTTAAGGGTGCTTTACATCAGTACTCTGCTTACGGTGCGTATGGCATAACAGTGATATTATATATATATATATAGTGATTGAGGAAAACAACACTTAGTGGCCCTTTTTGTTTACATTTTTTTATATAATTTAAAAAATAACCTCTTTCTTTTGTTCACAGCTGGCCAAACGGTCACCACCTCTTCCTCCACAGCCTCCTCGTCCTCCTACTCTTTCTCCTCCTCTAGCTCAGGCCCAATACCTGCCCCGGCCCCAGCCCCAGCCCCGGCTGCCCCTCCAGGCCAGCCTGAGCCCGCCCCGAGCCAACACCAAGCCCCACCCCAGCCACAGGGAGCCCCAGACTTCTCCCAGCTCATGGGCTCTTTACTGGGAAGCATTGGCGACGGGGAGCTTAATGGCTTGGGGCCAGTGGGGGCCCCCTCCATCACTGTGACCACCTCCGGCATCCCGGCCTTCATCCAGGGAGTGTCTGACTTCATGCAGCAGGTCAGCGGGTGGCTGTATACTGCATACTGTAACAGTATGCAAAAGAGCATACAGGACTTAACTAACATTAAGAGTGCGGTTACTTTGAGTGTTACTGGAACAGTACTCCAACACTCATTTGATTGGCCTAAATACAAGTAAATACCAAAGTAAGCATGTTGTTTTCTCACTGCCAGGCCTCTCAACCAGTCTTCCCACCGCCACCTCCTGCCGCCGGTACAACATCAGCCTCGCCTCCAGGGGCCGCTCCTTCTAACACTGCAGCAGAAGCAGAGAGCCTCAACCCGGAGCTGTTCACAGGCATCGTTCGGGGGGTCCTGTCCACCATGATGGGCTCTCTGGGCCAGGCCCAGAATGACACCGAGAGCATCGCCCAGTTCATGCAGAGGCTCTCCCAAACAACCAACATCTTCATCAGCCCAGAGGACCCTACTGGTAATTACTATTCACAAACAGCAGCAGGAGGTGTACGGAATATCAGGGTCTGACTCTAGGCTTGAAGCAGTGTATTGTGGTGACTGGTGGTACTGCACCTGGAAGAACTGCTGGCTCTCAATACACATACAAACATTTGTGATCTGTTTTACTGCTAGGCTAGGGTACATTGTTTTCCAGGTGTCACACATGGAACTGTATATAAGGTGCCATACCTAACATTGCCTCTGTGTACAGAGATTCTTTCTAACAATGGCAGTGTAGCCAATTTGGGCGATTATTTCTAATGACGTAATAACCATGCAGGTCGCAGCACAGTGTGTGCTAATTGCTACTGTTGTTGTGTACCTGACATTCACAATCAGTGAATGATTATGTTATTGGTAAATTTGAAATAACATTACCTACAAATTAAACAGAAAAATCTGATTTGTATTTGATGATGTTCTGTGACTCCCATGTTTGAGGCTTGAGATTGCAAACTGTAGCGTTGCAGGTTGTACTGTACACTTCTGGTGGTACTGCATCCATGGCATGTTCCAATGAAACTCTCCTTGTCACACCTTACAGAAGGGTACACACCACTGTAGTTAATGTAATGGTTAATGAATAAGGTGTTATGATGGCACCTAAATCAAAGTCATACATTTTAGTAGCAATAGTTTTTTAATCTCATGCATCTGTGTAGTGTTCTTTACAATGTGCGAAAAAGTGTCCACTAGTATCTAAAATAAAATCCTGAAAAACAAAGTAAAATATAATTGTATGATGCTCGCAGGTCCCCCTCTAGCAGTCAATCAGGTAACATAGTGGTACAGTATACAGGTATATTTAGGGCTCGAGCACACACAGTGTGTGCGAAGTACTCTTGAAACTGCTGATTATTTTTCTTTTTCACTAATGGCTGTTTCCTTGGCATGGCCTGTAAAATCCATTACTCGCCATGAAAAAGAAAGTTGTTAGAACTTTGGTGGACATGTTCAGATATGGACCAAACTTTCCAATTATGACAATCTGACCTGAAGACAATTCTATGACAATTGTCTGTCAAAGTTATAGCGCCACCTGCTAGCGACTGGAAATGTCACATTTTACGTTGTGGGGTTCTGCTACTAGACAGCATGCCATATCCTCTTCAATACTATCTCAGAATAGTCAGAGATGGGTTATGGCATGATATGATCATTGTGAGTTTTTGTTTAACGGCCTGTCAATGGCTTGGCGGCAAAGTTAAATCCTTCGCCATGACATCAAATTGTTGTAGCTCCTCTGTGCATTGTCATATCTGAACCAAACTTGAATAGATTGATAAAGGTCCGGCCCTGAACACATTGATATGCCAATATTCACTCATAGTCACAGCGCCACCTCCTGGCAACAAGAAATAAGCCTTGTTTGACATTTATTATTTGATTTACACGAATTGTTCTTGTTCCAGTCTAGCTTTATTCCATTGATGCCAAGCTGTGAAGCTTGTGAGGTTTCGTTTAAAGGCATGTCCTTCGCCGTGAAACAAGAAGTTGTTGTAACTTTACTGTACTTTTTCATATCACTAACACATTTCTGATGGCCTCAGCACATTCACCTGTCAATTTAGGAGTTATAGTCATAGTGCCACCTACTGGCAACAAGAAATAAGCCTTGTGTGACATTCATTATTTTATTTACATATGTTCATGTTCCTTTCTAGCTTTATGACATAAATTATGCTACACTGTGAAGCTTGTGAGATTTAATTTAACAGTGAATCCATCCTTTGCTGTGAAACATGAAGTTATGTAACTTCACTGTACAAGGTCAAATCACTACCAAATTTCACATGTTGGATAACAATCTCAGCCTGAAATCTATATTTCATTTAGGGGTTATTGCGCCACCTACTGGTGACAGGAAGTTCCGCTTTTGTCCATCTCTCAACGTCCAAAGCTCGTGACAATTCAGAGTTGCGTCCATGGCACGCCCCGACACGCGGAACTGTGCGAGGGCCTGCAAAGTGTTACTTGCAGTTTTAGTTTTGGCTGTTTTCTTCCACTTCTGTATTTTGTTATTAGTTGGTATAAGGTTAGTTTCATTCAGTTTCTTCGTCTTTCACTCTCAGTTACTTGTAGTTGGCCTGCTGTACCACCAGTATCTGCATTTCTGTTTCACTTCTGCATTCCGGTCTTATCATGTAGTCTTGTCTAAAATATTGAACATGTGATTTAAATCAACATCATGTCTTGCATTCACGTGGCTCCTATTGTTCATGTGGGCCAGTGTCTTTTGTGTTGACAAGACCCCCACTGTGTCTGAGCTGCCCAACTGTCACTCCTCCTCTTCCCCAGGGTTTTTTGGGGAGCTGCTGACGTTGGTGTGCCAGACGTTCACCATGTCCGACCTGGTTCTGCTCCTGCACGGACAGCACCAGCCCCTGGGCCGCATCCAGCCCCAGCTGGCACAGTTCTTCAACCAGAACTATCTCAATGGCCAGGAGCCCACGGACCAGAACATCTCTGTCAGTACCACTCATGACCTGCAGAAGAACATTTGTCTGTACCACTCATAACCTGTAGGAGAACATATCTGCCAGTGCCACTCATGAGCTGCAGGAGAACATCTCTCAGTACCACTCATAACCTGTAGGAGAACATATCTGCCAGTGCCACTCATAAGCTGCAGGAGAACATCTCTCAGTACCACTCATAACCTGTAGGAGAACATCTGTCTCTACCCCTCATAACCTGTACTATAAGGCAACTATCAATTAACCTGTTGATTTTGATTGATTTAGACCATAAAAAGGTAGTAAAATAAGGTCATGTTAATTATGATAAAGAAAGAAAGCAGATTAAATCAAAATCAAGTTATCTGTCAACACAAATGGGTACCTTCGAATTATGCAGACTAAGTTAAGTCTCTCATTCTCCCTCTCTTTCTCAGGGTGCTGCTGATAACCTTGTTAATGAGCTGGAGGAGTACATCACCGAGAGCTTTGTAAGCTCACCCACTACTGTTTTAATATATTTATTGCATACATTTTACAAAATTACATACTATTGTAATTCAACCTGATCTGTGGAGGGGAAAAAAAACACACGCACAATGATTTTAGAAAGACTGTTCCCCCTCCTGTCCTCCAGAGAGAGTCGTCAGTCACCGTGTTGGAGGGAGTTGACATCACCCAAACTAACATGTCCTTCTTCAGACAGCAACTGACACGCATTGCCACACACATTCTGCGATGCACAGGTGAACATTAAACCATGCTGCCAAATTATTACACTGTTTTGTTTGAAGTTCTGTAAACATTTTCAGTGCAACATTTTCTGTACTAGTTTTGGTTTTACATTTGTACTGAGGCTTGGTTAGACATTTAAGGAAGGGCAGGGTAGTGATCTGATCCTTTTGGCCTGGAATTGTACTGAGCTTTGGCTTCAATATCCAACAGTATCAGGATAAAACGCCACATTTTCACTAGTTCATGTGTGTTGACATTTATCCCACACAGATGAGACTTTCGGGCCCCGACTGCTACAGATGTGCAACCAGGCGTTGTTTGAGTGTCTGGCTCTCAACCTACACTGTCTGAGAGGAGACCAGTCTGCTCTGACTGCAGTCATCAACCACCGCATAGTCAGTACACGCATCCCAAAATATACTGGATCATTTTCATTTACGTACTGTATCAGCGAATTAGTGCAGGATGAAGCTGTTCTTAGGTTGTGGTCATTTAATGAATATTCAATGTCTTGAAGTGGATGGAATGTATTATACAGTTGAAAACTGAAAATGAAGTCGAATTATGAATAGCTTCTCCTGTTTAAATCACATGATGTCTGAACTGGGCCAGCCTTTGCTGTCCTGTATGGACAAGGATGTCCAGGCGCGACTCATTTTTTCCCTCCCTGTTGCTTCCAGAGGAGGATGTCGAGCGACATGAGCCCCAGCTTGGTCAACTGGATGACCAGCATGATGACCATGAGGCTGCAGGTCATTCTGGAGCACATCCCGGTCACACAGGAGCAGATCCATGCCTATATAGTCCACACACAGGTAACACACAGCAGGCTCTTGTTTGTTTACTCACTTGAGTAGTACGTATTAGAGAGTAGTGCTTTACTTTTCTTTGATAGCTAGAATAAAGAAAAATCCAGACTGACTTCCCCAATAGCATTAGTTTACAGCAAGAGCAAAATGCTCAGATCGATAGCACTCTTTTTACGGTATCCAAAGCAACATAGAGTTGAGTGTTAAGTATTGAGGATGAGGTAAGGGACAACCCTTATCTCATCGGTACTTACAGGTAGACCAGAGATGTGTAGGGAATACCCAGAACCTTATGAGTCTGGCAGCGGAAACTCTAACCACTAACCTATCCTACGCTGTTGGGTGCACGAACATACAGAGTAGGTCGGGTTTCAGGGACGCTGTTAAAGGTCATACGCTGGGGTGTTACAGGAATCGGGGCTTTGTAGCTTGATGTAGCTTGTCAGAATCCACCCCACTCTTACATTTTCTACTGTACACAAAGATGGCACAACCTGCAATGGGAGCCACAGGTCAGGTGACACGGAGCAGCTGGCCTGCATTGGCTAATAAATATTGCACACTGTCCTTCCCCAGGCGGAGCAGGCTGCTGGAAGTGGCGCACAAGAGCCTGAACAGGTAAGCGCGTCGGTCCACCTTAGGGACAACACAAGCCTATGATGTCAGACCTGGAAATATTGACTATTAACTTCACCCTCCCCCCGCTTCCAAGATGGAGGACACGCACTCGCCCGCTCCGGCCACCACAGCCGAGGAGGCGATGTTGGAGGCGAGGGCTGCGTCGCAGGAAGCCCCGGAGCGCAACGAGTCGGGCGATGCCGCATCGCTGGGTGGCGCCATGGCAGCGACGGGAGCGGAGGGAGGGAGGGAGGAGTCTGTTGGAGACGCGGAGGCCTGGGCAGCGGCCGTGCCACCGGTACGAACCGCCGAGCTAATTTCCATGCTAATGCTAACGCCTTCCCGCTTGTTTTGCCTTTTCTGTTTTTGGGTGCTTTGTTTGACGGCCACTCTGCTTCACATTGACCCTGTTCACGTTCTGAGAACACAGAGCTGCTTGGTACTAACAGTCTTCTGTAGGTCTTACATTGAGTTATGCCTCACTGAAGTGTGCTAAAGAGGGCATTCCTAATTAGTTTTTTCGTCTAAGTTAATTAACTTATTTGCCTTCAATAGTATGGAAAACTTCCCCAGATGTGAGGATAATTATCCTGTAATCCTCACTTTGTGTGTGTGTAAGGAATGGGTGCCCATTATCAGATGCGACATGATGACCCAGAGGAAGATGAAGGCTCAGCCTCCTATGTCTGACGCCTATTTACATGGCATGCCTGCCAAACGCAGAAAGGTATAAGAATGACCCACCTAGGCTCCTCTTTTTCCCACTCCCCAAGTCCAAAACCTATATCCCAGCTCTGCTTAATAACCTGTTCTGGCTCTTATCTAGTAGCTGGTGTGATCTTGGCAAAGTTTTGAATCTCTGTAGTACTGTATATCAGTAATTACTTGTTGCTTGGTTATTGTGATGTATGGACTTTGCCATTTACTGACTGTAAATGGCTGTTGTGTAAAATCAACATTTTGTGTCTTGTAGGTTTATCTGATTTACCAATTAAAGTGTGTGTCTGTGTTTTCAGACCGGGCAGGGTAGTGGCTCTCTCCTGTCCCTCTCTGATGCAGTGAGTCAGGCTGCCAGGACGGCAGGAGTGAAGCCCATCACCGAGCCAGAGAGGTTGCAGGAAGAACTGGACAACCAGGAGCTCCAGGAGGCCTATTCAGAACAGGTATAACTAATGGAGGATTTATGTATTATGTTGACAGACCACCACTAGGCTGCCCTGGGACTATTTTTCTTCAGATGCTGTGTGAGAACTACCCCTTTTTCTTCCTCACCCAGGTGAAGGCAGACATCAAGAAGCGGGTGAGGGAGGACCCAGATTTCAGCTCTCAACAGTTCCCTAACACACACAGAGCCTTTTCCTCAGACTCCTAACCTGACATAATTTGGTCAAACTCATCTCTCATCTAGGGTGCGTTCAAAACGCATTTTACGTTTTGCTATGTTCAATGAACTTGAAATGGCAATGAAAGGAACGGTTAGTTTAAAACAGGGATTTGGATTGGATTGGATAACCACAAAACGCAGGGGACCGGATCAAACTGGGCTTTAGGATGTAGGAAACGGATCCAAGAGTTCACTAAACATAGCAGACCTTCCACCTGCTGCTTGCCCACCCCTAGCTTGCTAGCATTCAACACGCTGTTTTTAGTTTGGATCTACCACGCGATGCAGCTTCCCCACCCAATACTGATTTTACACCTTTTCAAGAGTTCCAGTAGCACCTCTCTTGACATGTTATGACTGCTGTCCTTTTGCCTATTTATTGCTTTCTGTCATTGTTCTGGTCTCTTACTAATTTAATTTTTATAAGTCACCTTAATTCTTTGTGGATGCACCCGTACAGTCCATATATGATCATTTTCTTGCTTCCCGTTTTATGTTGCCATGTTAATATTACGCCAGGTTTATCCTTATTTAGTGTGTATTTTGCCTTCCTCTCTTGATACCTTAAGGTTGAGTACTTTCATGTGAGGGAAATGCTACTGGTACATGAATGTAAACTAAGCGTAATAAAAACCTTGATTCATAACATGAGTATTGTGCCTTAATGATGTACAAACAAGGTTAATATTACAACTTAATATGCATATCTTTAGTTGTTTTTAAAGACCAATTCTGGTGTCCATTATTATAATATACTGGCATCTGTTGGGTGGTAGCAAAGAAAATGTGACAGCTCAGGTACTATAATATTTTAAACAATGTAGCAGCAAACAACTATATTACTTGTAAACATATAGTGGAGTAATTGCTACCTGAGCAGTGAATGATATTACATTGTCACTATTTTTCTCGAACTCCAGCAGCTGACCTTCAGGCTGAGGTTGACAAAATGTCATGCTTCACACAGATAAAACCTAACTATTTAAAGGACACCTTTTCACAGGAAAACAGTAACAGTATTATTTATTTTGCATCTTGCAACGATTTACATTTATTTTTAAGGACAGCAGGTTTTATATAAAGAAAATATATACATAAACATTGTAATTAGTACCAACTCTCCTGAAACTGCAGAATCACAAACAAGGTTCCTAGACATTTTCCATTTATAAATTACAGACTTTTCCAGACTAAAATGTTCAGACTTTGCGGTATATTTTATGAATCAATTAACACCAGCCAACGTCTAGACAAAATGTTCTTTTACTGTAAACTAATTTTGTCACGGGTGTCCAGATTTTGTAAAGTTCTAAATAGGGGTGTGACAGTTCTCATAAGCCACTGTTAGATTTTTTTTTTATGTAGTATTTCATACCTGGTTCTTGGGAAATGTTTACTGGCCTTTATTATGGTGGCTCTATATGACCGTATCCTTCCTGACATGAGATATAAAGCTGAGTCACCAGCAAATAGGTGTCACACAAACACAAACATGGCACCAGCCTGGCTATGTAAACAAAGAAAAGTGGAGCTTTGAATACATACACACGGGCGTGTGTATATAAAGGGGGTTTGGGGGTCATGAAGAGACATTAGATAAATTACAGCTTTACTAATGTATTATCCCTACTCAGTCATCATATATAGGGATTATTTACTCTTCTGTCCTCATTTAGGGAAGTAACCTCTTTAAATTTGCATATGGTGCCTATTCCTGTCAATGATAAATATATTCATCGTAATGAATGTATTAACCCTTGTGATGTCCTCTGGGTCAGAATGACCGAAATCACTAGCTCTTTGTGGCTAAAACCTAATTCTACAGCTTACACACATATGTGCACTGCTGGCACAACAAGGTAGTGTTTGAAAACCGAGGACAACATGAGGGTTAAAAGGCATAAAAAACAAAAACAAAAAACAAATACATGTAGAAATAATTAAGAAATAAATAAATACACTCAGCAATGCCAATTGAAAAACACAAATCATACACAATTAGATGGTGCCGCCAGGTGGCCAAATACAAAGATTTGAGTACATCCAAGGTTAACCCCTGGACTTTAATGTGCTATCACACACTGATAAATATTTTGGCTGTGCAGGTTGCCTGTTCCAAACACTATGAAAACATACTGGTCAATATATCTTTTTTTAAAGTTTGATTTTAATATTTTAGGAAACAGAGTAATCTGGGAACCCAAATATTTTTCCATACTCAATTATCCACTTATCTAGACCTGGAAATAATAAATATATTCCATACTGCATAGAAACCCTGCACACATTACCCGTCATGAAAACCTTCACAAAGATATAGTTAAATGACAGCAGAATGTGTTGGTTTTATCAGCCACCTTCTAAGCTCATTACATCCACTAAGGTTGGTAAACAGGTTAGACAACATGCAGCATTTATTAGCTACTCAAAAGGAAAGCCTAAAAAGTGGAGTTCCTAGTTGACATCCTGTTAAGAGGAACACCTGTTAATTTCATTCATTCCAATTGTTTAAAGAGGCAACAAAATGTGTTATAGTGTACCCATAAATAAAATGTTTGGTTTGTGTTCTGTGCTTAACATTCTGCAGGTTTAAAGAGAAAAATGGTCAACTCAAGGAAGCAGATTGTGTCTTAGATATCCGATGCTCAAATGTTCTTTCAAACAAAGGGATTACTGTGTAGTCAGCCAAGATTACCCTGGAGACAGTACATAGCTATCTGTACTGTATTTGCATAAGGTGCGACTAGCTAGTTATTAGAAATTAAAGTGATATTTCATATAGACACATTACAGCTAACTGCCAAGTCAACATTCTTCAATGAGTTACATTAAATTTCGATAAGACATAATTTATTTAGCAGTGCAATGAATGGTTTATTTAAATCACACTTGTTAGAGAAAGGCTCCAGGGTTTGAAACTGGGTCCTTCATATTTCTGTATCTCTGAGTTAGCCAGGCACCTAGGATCTGAAACAAGTAAGCTCCAATTAGTACAACAAAAATAACTCATAACTGAGGAGGGTTAGATACAGTACAATATCCCTCGTAATGTACTCCGGGTCAAACTGACCCAAATCACTATCTCTTTGTGGCAGATAGTAGGCGCTAAACCTAATTCTACAGCTTACACACACATTATGTGCACTGCTGACACAACAAGGTGTGTGTTTGAAACACAAGGACAACAAGAAGAGTAAAAGGCACAAAAAAACTA
>JAODUG010000008.1:3866854-3921643 GCA_027564795.1 Aphredoderus sayanus
TATACACACACACAAACAGAAAAAACACTTAGAAAAGCACTCATTAATCACCGTCTTGCCACACTTAATTACAGCCATCAGCTTATTGGGCTGTGCTTTTGCCAGAGCAGCATTTCCGCAGCGCTGCACTCTGTCAGCTCTGTCAGCTAGCTCACCTCACCATGGCCGCCTCTTGTTTCCCCTGGCCAGCTGCCACCCAATGAAGGGAGAGTGCACGTGCCAGCCGGGGTGGGCGGGACTTTACTGCAACGAGACGTGCGCTCGCGGTTACTACGGCCACGGTTGCCTGGAGCCCTGCCTGTGTGTGAATGGAGGGGTGTGCAATAGTGCCACTGGGCAGTGCCAGTGTTCACCTGGGTATACGGTGAGTGCGTGTGTGTGTGTGTGTGTGTGTGTGTGTGTGTGTATGTGAGTGTGTATATACATATATAAATATATAATGTACCAAAGAATACTGTAGAGTGTACCCAAAATATATTTGTTGAAAGGGTCACCTACAGCATATGCACCCTATATTTGACCTTTACCTGGGTTATATGTGTTTTTTTAATATAGTATAGTAGTAGTCTATATGCCTGAAGCATTGAACCTTATACATGTTACCATCTTCCAATTCTTCAGTGTTTATTCCTCATTCCTCACTCTTTATTCCAAATTTAAATTTTCCCCTATCATAACAAATGTGTTGTACTAAGGCTCCCGATAGGACTGGACTCATTTTGAAGGCTGCGTAACATGACATTCAGCCAAAATTCCAGTCTGAAAAAAGGTCTTTGACCTATTCTCCAACTCCCATCAGATAATTAACCGAGTTCAAAAAAGCAAGTGCAGCACCAGCAGAATGTTGCTCAATGGGTCAAAATTGGAATGATATTGAGCCTTTAAATACTTAAAAAATAGGTCCATATCTACAGTACCTTTTTGTGATTGTCCAGGGAGTTCACTGTGAGAGTCCATGTAAGAGTGGGACTTATGGCAAGAACTGCTCTCTGGAGTGTTCCTGTGTCAACTCTGTTGACTGCTCCCCCATCGATGGCACCTGCTTCTGCAAAGAGGGTACGGTTAGTTACTGTAGCTGTGCTACACTCGAGCTGCCTGTCTGCCCATGCTTCCAACACTGCTGCCTGTCCGTTAATGCGTCTCCAGGCTGGCGCGGACGGGACTGCTCTCTGCCCTGCTCAGAGGGTACCTGGGGTCCTGGTTGCAACGGCACCTGCCAATGTGCCAATGGGGCAAAGTGTAACCCCGCAGATGGATCCTGCACCTGTAAAGCAGGCTGGCAGGGAGCTCTGTGTGACCGGCCATGCCCAGTGAGTTCACAGGCTTAAATGAAGTTGTAATGCAGTTATGCTTCACCCTGGTTGGACAGTTGTATCTCTGTCCATGGTGACACACTGTAGTGTTTTGTTTGACTGCATTAACCGAGCCGTGGCAAATGATTGTAGAGTCCCCCTGACTTTGCTTTGTCCGTTGGCATTCGTTCCCATGTACAGATGGGCACATTTGGCCCAGGCTGTGCGAAGAGGTGCGATTGTGTCCACGCCGATGGTTGCCAAGCTACCACTGGGGAGTGCCGCTGTCTGCCAGGTTGGTCGGGTAAGTAGAGACGTCCTGAAGCCCATGCCAGCTTGGCTTGGAAACCTGTGCGTAGGCCGGGAGGGAATAGTGTTTTTTGAGCCACAGGTTTGCTGTCCTTATCTTTCTATTCGGACACTGACTGCCTTTCAAGTAATGTCATATTTCTTAACTTGTCGAGTTGAGTGTCATGTTAGCATAGAACATTCGTTTTATACTCACGAGAAAACGTTAACCTGCATTTGCCACCACAAAAGGTATGTGAATAAAAACCAGTGCCAACACAGACTCCAACATCTTGGAGTCTGTGTACTCCAAGATGTAAAAAACTGTCGTTTTTGACACGCCCCCCCTCCCTCTCCCACTCCATAGCACATGACGCACTGCCACAGTTGTGATTTATTAGCTCGTTCATCTCCTTTCCCTACATCTCGTCCGCAGGCAGCCGCTGTAGCGAGCCGTGTCCAGAGGGCCAGTGGGGGCACCATTGTAACCAGAGCTGCTGGAAGCACTGCCCTAACAGTGACACCTGCCAGAGTGAAACTGGAGCATGTGTGTGTCGCCCAGGTTACCGGGGAGTCACCTGTCAGGACAGTGAGTGTCCCTAGGCTAATTAAAAGGCTGCCTAAATGTGGCTAAGTGTGACTGTGATGTATGCTGTAGGTTGTTTGCATTGTGCATTGTGTATTGCTCTAAAATGAGGCTTAGTTGACAGTGTTTTGGTGCGGTCGCCCTCTCTGTCTCTCTCTCAGAGTGCAGAGCTGGTATGTACGGTGAACAGTGCCGCATGCCGTGCCCATCCTGCGGCCAATCGCACCCTTGTCATCATGTGACAGGAGAATGTGTTTGTCCTCCCGGATATAAGGGACCCCACTGTGATCAACGTCAGCATTAACATCAATACTGACACAGACTGTACCTAGGCATTAATTGTCTCAGTTTATTAGTCCTGCCCGTTTGGTGTTTTTGTCTTGGATGCATGAGGAATATTTATTTAGTGAACTCCAAATATTTATTTGTAGTTCTTTTCTAAATCTAATTTAAAGTTGGATGTGTGTGTTGTTTCCAGTTTGTCCTGTGGGCTACTATGGCACACAGTGTTCGAAGGTGTGCGTCAGCTGCGCCAACAACTCTACGTGTGACCCCAGCGACGGCCACTGTGAATGTCAGCCTGGCTGGACTGCCACCGACTGCTCCTTACGTGAGTCTGACTCTTGAACGCAGCCATTCATTTTCAATGAGAGTTGGCGATACGCAGCGTCATGAGGCTGGTAGCTAGTGCACGTCAACTAGGCGGGGCGAAAATAGACTAGAAGTCTACGGATATGTTATGCTAGAGTGATGGCAGCATAAGACACTTGGCTGATACAAATGAGCCAAACAGTAAGTAACCACAAGTGTCTCCTTCGTCCTTGTGAATACAGGGTAACAAGTTGTTGTAAGTACAGTACAGTAGGAATGTAAGGGTGCTGTGATGAAAGTATTTCATGTGTACTATCTGATATGTTTCCTAGTCCTCTTTAAGAAGGCAATTTACAGCCTAGAACCTTGCAAGATCAGCCTCTACATTCACTATACAGTATCAGTATGGGAACTCCCATCTAAAAATTGTCCCAACGTGGTCTGAATGTGGTTCAATCACCTGCATATGATTTGATTGACAATTTACACTGCCTCCATGATACCTTTGAATTGGGAGTTTCCACATTGATGTGCAGATGAAGTTATGGTGTCGCGACTCGCTTACCAGGCGAAGTAATTTAGAAAAGTTGCCTATTTATGAATGCAATGTTAATTCTCGAATGCATGATTCTCATTAACGGTGTGTACCTTGTGTCTACAGCCTGTAGTCTTAACAAGTTCGGACCATACTGTGCCCAGACCTGCACATGTTCTCCCAACTCCCTCTGTGATCGTTTCACTGGAGAATGTATGTGTGACCCCAAAGGGGATGACTGCAAACAAGGTACGGCCATGATGATGACCAAAGCTTTATCGGGTGTAAAAAGAAACATTTGAAAAGGCTTGGAAAACCTTTTCCCATGGGTAAAAATCTTGCTTCAGTCAGTTTCCTACCCATTTATGTGCCTTATCAAATGAATAATATTGTATAAGTTGAAACCAATAAATGTTGATAGTTAATTAGCTATTGCTGCTAAGTGCTAGTACTGTTTTGCGTGTGTGTGCGTTTGTGCATTTGTGTACCCATTGCCTCATACACACCACCATCCTGCTCTTCTAAGCACCGCTAGTTTCACTGCTGCACCAGTTCAGAAAAATTATGCCAGTCGAACCAGTGCCTATTCATTCGTTCCGTCAATGCAAGTGCCTGTGTTTACATAGCACGGTCCTCCTGTGGTTCTTGTTCTGATTCACTGAAGGTAGGCCCTTTGCCAGCGTTTCCAGGCCGACGTGCAAACAGACAAGAACTGAAGCTAGCAAGATAAACAAGGTCGCACCAGGCTAGACATTTGTACCAACTAGTTACTGTATAGAGATGAGAGCTCTCCACGTCCTGTACCTTAGACGTGACAGAGGTGTCGGGGAGCGTGATGGAGCCACTGCCCCCGAGTGAGAGGGAGTCTTGGGGGGCCATCGCCGGCATCGTGGTCCTAGTCATCCTGGTGGTCTTGCTGCTCGCGATGCTGCTGCTGTACCGGCGGAAGCAGAAGGAGAAGCAGAACAACACGCCCAACGTCTCCTTCTCCACCACGCGCACCGTCAACTCCGAATACGCCGTCCCAGGTACTGACGCCTCAAGAGCTACATTGCTAACACCATTGTGTTGTACTGGAACCCGTGTTAACGGTTCACTCCTTGATTGTGATCAGAGCAAATACATTTTCATTGCTAAAGCTAATTCCACAGCTTACACACACATATAATGTGCACTGCTGGCAGAGCAAGTTTGAAACCCAAGGACTGAACAACAAGAACAGGATGTTTAAAAGGCACAAAAAAACAACACAATACATAAAGAAATAATTAATAAAGAAATAAATACACACACCAGTGACAATTAAAAAACACACAAAATCATACACAATTAGATGGCGCCCTCAGGTGGCATAATTCGATAAAATTGTGTGTTGACACTTCATGGCCCATTTCTATGTAAAAGTGCTGTGTTCACCTCACGCAAACAATAGAAGGCTGGTGTATTGTTACGCTTGTAGAGCGAATCGCCACTGGATATAAGCTCCACTTAGGTGCTGATGTTACGCCTAGTGTCACTTGTTCCATTGATTATTATGGATTATTATGGAAGCACAAGCCAAATGGTTGTTACACACAACCATATATAGTAGTTGTATGCACACAACCATGTGGGGAGCCAGCCATTGAAACTGTTTGAAAAGTGCAGGCACTTTTAAAAAAACACTGGGCAAGTGATTGGACAACCCTGTGATGCAGCAGAGGCAGTTGTTGAATCAACTCTGGCCAAAGCCAGTGGTGAGAAGCGTGTAAACATATTTTCCATCAATAAAAGATTCTATTGTCATTTTTTTCTCTTCTAATTAAATATAATCGGCCTAAAACTGATGCTATTACTGCATCTACGTTAACCTCTAAGGAACCACCATTGTTGTTTTTCCTGTCGGCACCACTAAACTATTAGTATGTATGACGCTGATTGGTCAGATCAGTTGTTACTCTAACTCAGTCAGAACAATTTCATGCTCTCCAGACTGACTTTAAACTGACGCTCGCAAGATCAAGATGGTCTCGCAAGGCTATAGTATTGCAGCAACCACCCTGCGTATACGCTCCACATACATTATGTGTTCGATGTAGCCTGGCCGTAAGGTAATATGCCTGGCCTGGTCAGTGAGATTGATGTATCTCCTTTGGTTTCCAGATGTTCCCCACAGTTACCATCATTACTATTCCAACCCCAGCTACCACTCACTGACTCAGAACAGACCTCCTCTGCCACACCTTCCCAACAACCATGACCGGGCAATTAAGGCAAGTGGCAATGGATCTTCTATAGAGTTAACTGAAGTGAGCGCTAGTGTACTGTATACCGTTCATACTGAAAGAACTTCTAATAAAATCACTCACATCCATTAGTCATCTTACATTTCAACATGGTCTTTTAAATGTAATGCAATGTAACAGCTTCATTTTCTTTCTTTCTGTTTGGCTGTTGTGTCCATCAAACAGAACACCAACAACCAGCTGTTCTGCAGCGTTAAGAATACGGAGAGAGAAAGGCGGGGTCTATTTGGGGTTGAGAGTAATGCTACCCTGCCTGCAGACTGGAAGCACCACGAGCCCCGTAAAGACCCAGGTCTGTCTAACCACATAGCTTAGATCACATTTGATGTTGCATTACATTTAGCTGAACTACTGTAGCATGTGATAAATTAGCTTAATTACTTGACGATAATATTAACAACCACAAGAATAAGCGGGTATATGTCAAAGCCACTGAATCGTACCAAAATATATTTTGAGGTGTTTATTCTGACAAATACCATATACTAAATAAATTTGGTAAGTAAACAATTTCTTTTTTTGTTCTGGTACATTGTTTTCAGACGGAGTAAACTTGACACTGAGCTCAGTTAATGGGAATCAATAAAAACAAATAAAGAACTTATTTTAACAACATAGAAGCGTGCCCAGCATTCACTCATTGCCATATTATCACCTGGGAGTGATTTTAAACCTCTCCAAGACAAGGCTTTCTGGTTTTTATTAGGGAAATGAAGGTGCTAAATTGTTCTTTAACTGTTTACAGGAGCTTTTGGAATCGATCGGAGTTACAGCTACAGTGCCAGCCTTGGGAAATATTACAACAAAGGTAGCTTGCTGCTCTGTTTTCTTTTCACCTTTTTCCAAATCATTAAAAATGAAGTCTATTACTATTCATTATTAGACCATGTGATGGCAATACTTACTGTTTTTTGAATGTGCAGTTTTATGATCTGGGAGTCAACAATGGTTTCAAACCATCCTTTTTTTCCATCTTTGATTTTAGAGTCAATCAATAAATACTGGACCTTAAAAATGGTCCCTAGAGCTTTGTGTAATAGATTTTAAACAAAGAAATATGAGTTATGTTACATCATCATAGGCATCTGACATTATGATTTATGACTCCAAAATGTAATATATCATAGTGTGCGGCGTGACTTTCTAACAGTAAAATGTATAGTTTATTTCCAAATATGTGGTAACTCACTACAGTTATTATACTTATATTATTATTACTTAATAAATTATGCATTTATAAACTCTAGTCCTAGTTTTTGTATTACAATAGTATTGTTTAAATGAAAACAAACTGTTTCTTTTAAAGAGTTACAAAATGTTTATTTACGACTGTGTAAAACACAAAACTTCCATTCAATGTTATGAAATTATGTTTTGTTTTATTTTAGGCTGCCAAATAATAATGGAAGCTAATGTCATTCTAATACAAACATTCAGTTGTTTAAAGCAAAGTCCTTATAGAAAAAAGTAAAAGTATCTCTGTTTAAATGGCATTTCAGTATTGCTCTGCCAGCAGCTAAACTGTGACCTCATTGTTTAACCTGTCATACATGTGAATAACAGAGCTGAAGGACATTGCAGCTGTGAGCAGCAGCTCGCTGAACAGTGAGAACCCTTACGCCACCATCAAAGACCTACCAGGCCTTCCATTCAGCGCACCAGAGAGCAGCTACATGGAGATGCAGTCAGCTGTGCCCAGAGAGAGGGCCTACACTGAGATCAGCCCTCCACCCTTCCACACTGCCACATTACGCAGAGGTAAGGCCTAGTCATGTTCATTCAGGTCCGTAAATGATAAGCTGTTTTTTGTTAGCCAAAATCTGATTTAGCATAGTCTAGCACTAGTTTGTGATTAATTTTTTTTTTTTCTTTAAGGCTGACTCTTTTCATTCATTACAAAATGTTTTAAAAATGCGTTAACTACTGTATTGTTTGGAATGCTATGTAACAGGTCTAACCTATTGTCATTACTTTTTCCTATATCTCAGAGAGGCAGAGTTCCCTTGGTCATAGCCCAGAGCCCCAGAATCACTACGACCTCCCTGTGAACAGCCACATCCCCGGACACTACGACCTGCCCCCAGTCCGCAGACCACCCTCCCCATCACGCAGGAGAACTCCTTAGTGACCGTTCCAGTAGAACGACCACCAGGGGTGGTGAAGGTATTGTACCCGGAGGAAAGAGCCACAGCAAAGTTCTCATCTCTTAACTCCACCCTTCACAGACCACCCATGAACAGAGAGGGTGGACTGTTCAACTTAGTGTTGTGTACAGCACTGCCCCCCTGTGGAGCACACTGGTACTGGCCTCACCGTGCCAGACTTGTGATCCAGACCAGGGAGCCAACGGATTGTGGACCAGATGTGCAACTGTGGCTATGCCAGTATGGCTTTGTGGACTCAAGGAAGCATGTATAATCGAGTGTGGCTTTTTCTATCCATCAGAAAGACTTAAAGAAATACATATACCTGAAAAATCAAAAAATCGTATATACGTCCCAATTTATTTTTATGAATTTGAAATCGAACCATGGGTGGTTAAATAGTTTCATTATATCTGGAAACATTGAAGTGGTGCCATGAAAATCATCAATTGGAAGTTCATTTTTATATTTAGGAAGCATTTTGAATGTTTTTGCACAGTCACACTTAAATCTCATAATTGCATAACTGTTTTAGATCTGACATCTAAATGAGTCAAACATTGTAAAATCAATTTATCCAATGGCGTATCTTCCCTCTTCTATACCTACTTTTTGCTGTTAAAGTTTGTTCAATGAGGCAGTTATTCATTTATGTAATTTGTACAGTGGAGCCCCGGCTTATATTTTTGATTTAATGCAAAAATGTGTACATAATGTAAATAAAATGCAAGCACTTTTCCAACCAGATCAGTATTTGTGTAATGTAGTACAAAATCATACTGTAAAAATAAAATACCAAGACCACAACCACTGGGGAAAATATTTTACTAGGCATTATTTTAGGAAAAACTACTATCAACTCAAAATGCATGGCTTTTTCAATTTGGTAATGACTTGGTTACATACAACATATTCCACTTTAAACATATTCTAACATTAGCATTAATGGTCCACAACTCGATATCGTTTTCTGCAAAACTTTCTGGTCAGCAGGCATGAAAAAGCCTACTTGTGTTTGTAATCAAGACAAGACATGGGTGGATTTGTTGAAATTATTCCATTCAAGTATTGTAGTGGTAATAGCTGGGACCTCAATAGAAAAATGTAAATAGGGTTTTGAGAAACATTGCTTAGTTTTGCATTTTTTTCTTTACTACCGTTTACAAAAACAAACTTAATATCTTAACCCCTTCACAACCCCTAATGTAATATTGGTTTTTGTAAAGCTATGACCATGATGTTAAGGTCTATACGTTTAAGTGGGACAATTTGGCAATCATTGGTGCACATATTCAATTAACACCTAAGAAGCACTGTTATAATCCCAAAGGGCATATCTAATCTGTATTTACACATTTCTCCATCTGTTATCTTTGGAATTAGCTATTTTTCATAACTTGATATTGAATACTGCATTCAAATACATTGACTCTTTAAGGCACAATGAGCTATACAATATCAAAATAGAATACTTTATCTATGGTTGCTGCAAACCAAGATGAAAAATATTTCATTTGGCAGTGGCAATGGCACAAAAACGCTATAAAGTTTTCTCCCAAACAAATCTTTGACATGCCGTTCTTTGGAGTATCAATTCAAGCTTACAGACCACAGTGCACATCTGCTATGCATAATTTGTAAGACATCAGTAAATGCGGCACATTAAGCGAAAGTGACAAGTTGTCAAGGCACCCCAGAACCCTTGTTTCAAAAGCATAAGAATTCAAACTTTTTTTTTTTAAATATACAAGACATGGGGCACTGGTCACACAACTGCTATAGAGTTACCTACAATAAAAGTAGTATGTTCTTGGCAGGTTTAAAGGCACATTTGTGAAATTGTTATATTACTGAAGTCTTTAACAAGCTGTAAAAAGTGGTGAAAGCTGTGAGGTACGCTGTAAATATTTTCAGCTAAACCAAACTTTACATACAATATTGATATCATTAAACACTATCTTAAATTTTACAAAATGTTCACTGTTCTTCGCTGGCAATTGTGAGCATTCCTGACAAAACTGATATTTACTATTCACGATTTCAAGAATAATTCAGAGAAATGAGGCAACAGTTGATTTCATGATGAGTTATTAATGGCCAAAAACCGTTATACCTGTCAGATACTGTACACCAAGTAGCTCCGAGTTTGCTCTGGTAAGTTCAGGGTTTTGAGAAACATTGCTTAGTTTTGCATTCATTTCTATACTACTATTACCATGCCACTCTTCATTTCTATACCTCTTCAGATTCCTGGTCTCTGTTCCTAGGATAGATTGGCCCTACAATTCAATTTCGATCCAACTACAAAAGGAAAAATAAAGGGTCAAATTATAAATACGAGGCTTCTTTCTGAAAAGACAAAGGTTAAAACCTCTGCCCTCATCTAATGGTACTGTAATTTTGGCTCAAGTCTGAATTATTTCCATTAAAAAAGTTACAATTACATTCACCTTTCTATGAAAAAGTGTGGGAAAACTACAGAAACATTGAGCAATACAGGGACAAAAGGTTCACAAAACAAAGTTGCAGAGAAATAAATGTAAATAATAATAGTTCTGATGCTAATCATCACTTGAGAGCATAAATCCTATTTATTTAATGGACCTATTGGTTAACATGATTGACAAACCCCTGTCAAAGTAAAGCCCCAGTGAGTCAAGTTGGCCTTCAGTAAATAGGTGAGTCATGTGTGTGGCTGTACCCCACACATTTCCCACTCAATTATTTCCCCCAACCTCACTCAGGGCTCGCTATCTGTGCGTGTTGAGTGTTGACAGCTTGGTCAGGAAACGTAAAACTCTGCCTCGGATCGCAGCACTGGGCAATGGAAGTGGCACTGTGCATGCGCATGTATGCAAAGCTAGCAGTATAACAAACGATGTCTACATGTAAGCAGCCCAGCCCGCATGCCATAATCTTAACATACACTTTAAGATAAAGAAGAAAGGCTCTATTGCCTTTACCAATGTTCAAAGCCAAATCTAACCTGCAGATTAATAATATTCTGAATACAAAAAAACAAATAAAATCATATAAAAAATAATAATATCCCATGTGTAGAAAATAAGTCTCCTGGAGGGATTTCACCATGGAGGTCGGTGGGTTTACATGATGGAGCAGTTCTCCGGTTTGCGGCCCCCCTGGAGGACAAAGTGCAGTGTTAAAGAGAGAGGAGAATCTCTCACACACCCACACACACACTCTACAACAGCAGAGTGGGAAAAAACTGAAATTCAGTGGCTGGCATTTAGCATTCTCAAATAATGCAGATTTAGATCAAGATTTCCTTAATTCCCCCAGTATAGTCATCTACATTGCTTGAATACCTGTCTGGGTTGGTTGGAGCCCATAATGAAGGAGTGTCCCACCAGGCCCTCGGGGAGCCCTCCACCACTGCTGCACACCCCAGAGGTGCGATCGGACGTCTGGCCACAGGAGTCACAGATCACTGTACGGCTCCGCAGATTATACTCACCGCTTGTGCTGTGGGCCCCCTGCAGGGGGCAACAGTGGACAGCACAAGTTAGTGCTCACTCCACAACACTGGAGGAGTGTTGACTCCATAATATACTGTAGGTTGCATTTATTTCATGTCTTTTGCTCTACTTAGAGAACTACATAAGAGTGGATTACCATTTCGTCGTCTTCATCGTCATGCATATGCGTTCGTGTGACTTTCCTCATGGCCATTTCCTAGACAACGGTAGAAAAAACCAATTGCAATTATCTGTTAATGCAACTACTTCTATAACTGTCCATAATTGTTTATGTTAATTTAAAAACATGCTTTGCTAGTTATAATGCACCCAGAAAAAATAAAATGTGTTTACAAAAATGACACCATGGTAATTAAACAATACAATGTCATACAGGCTTCCATAATGTTAATTCACTGCAGCTAAAAGAGGAAGTCCGACCTCTCCAGTGGCAGCGATGAGGGTGGTGACCAGGAGGTCTCCTGTCCCCCAGGAGGCCTGAGCCTTCCACACCAGGTCAGTGGGGGGGTTGTGGCTTCCACCACCAGCTGAAGCCCATATCTGTAGGGCACAAATGTTACTTGGCTGAAGAGGACATTGTTTGTAGGGGTGCCACACGCATGGTGGCAGACATTTTGCCAAAGTAAATGCATGAACAAAATAAAGTAAATGCAATGCCTTTCCTGCAATTAAGACAGCATTTCCCATGAGCCCCATTTTTTGTCCCAAAGAGCTACCTCCTTATACACAAACACATGGAGCCTGACTGGAAAGTACTGGGAAACTCCTTATAGTTTCACATCCAAAGAGTTACAAAGAGTAACTCACGGTGACCGTTCCTCCGGCCTTCAGGACGAATTTGGGAGGAAACTTGTAGACGATGGCGTTGTCGCTCCCCACCTGCCTCTTCACCTGCCAGTGACCCAGCTGCTGGTCCTGTAATGGGACAAGCATGACAGAGTTACAGTACACCCATAACTGTACAAAGCACACAGTGAAATACACTACATGCATTTGCTTTTATTGTTATGACAGGAATTATCCCTGCGGCTGAACATACTGTAGCGGTGCAAAAACATTTTGAAGCTGTGAGACCGAACACACACACCTCAATGCTGAGAGAGTAGCTTGCACTCCTCTCTACAAAGCTCACTCCTCTCTACAAAGCTCTACCACTCCTCATACAGCCATGTTGTGTTTCAAACATATACAGTGAGCCAGGGGATGAAACACTTGCTAACTTCAAACTCTAGTCAAAAACACCCCTCCCTTCAATGCCATAGGGTGCTCCCTTAGAAGCTCCGCCCCACACATTAGAAGCACATTGCGAAGCCTAGGTTATTGTAGTTGTGTGTGGTCTACACCATTTTTTTACACCAGATTATTTTTCCCAACACGCACCCTGAACAGTAATATACTTTAGCTGACTGCGAGGGGATATTTGGTGAATTTTGACAAAACGTGTATTCGCATACAATCGCTTACTATTCCTTTAGCATACAGCATCAACACACAGCATTACCTCGTCAGCCTTGTTGCTGAGGCGGACGTACTTGCCCTCCAGATCAACCTCGTCTACGGTGACGCGGCCACTGGCCGAGGCCTGCTGGGCGATGCGCATCCTGGTGACAGCGCCCCCTAAGGCGCTGGAGGCATCGTTGCCGTTGTCATTCAGACGCCGCTTCTTGGCGGTGCCTGAGGAGGTGCGGCTGCTGGAGGCGGCGCCGGCCGAGGAGGAGGAGAGGAGCACGCGGCTGGTGTGGCTGTGGCCGTGGCCCGAGCCAGTCGTCCTGGAGACGGCCATCCTGCTGGGAGGAGGGCTGGGAGACAGACGTAGCCTGGGGGAAGGGAATGGGGGGTGGGGGGAGGGCAAGCTAGTTAAAGAGACAGCTGTTGCCGATTGGTCACTCTCAAAACAAGGACTGGGGACTTAGGGTCACTTTTTTTAATCTAGTTTATTTTCAATGAAGTTGAGAGGGTTTTTGTGTGAGCGATGCAGTAACAGGCATAAACATTTCTATGACACTTCTGAAATGTGTGGACAAACTAAACGTCTATGACAGGACCATTTTAAATGCGGGGGGTCCAGATAAGAGCCAACAGGAGGCAGGCAGGCCTCACCTCTCCTCCTCCCCCTCCAGCAGCTTCCTGTAGGCGCTGATCTCCATGTCCAGGGCCAGCTTGACGTCCAGCAGCTCCTGGTACTCGTCCAGCTGCCGCTGCATGCGCGCCCTGATCTCCGCCATCTCGCGGTCCTTGTCCTCCAGGCGGCGCCTCATCAGGTCGCGCTCCCGCGACAGAGACTCCTCCAGCTCCCGCACCTTGGCCTCCCGCGCTACCAGCTGTCATACCGCACGGGGAGGGGTGACAGACTGGTGAATAGGCCTGACGCCGTCTCGTTCCTATTGGTTGTTCAATTAACCTATGAGACTGATCTAGCCCATGAAGGGACACGCAGGTACATAGTGATGGGAAAGGCTCAAATCATCAACCCAACTTCTACCGGTAGTGCTTTATACGTTTACCCCGTAGTGTACAACAAAAAAAACCAGACTAAACAAGAGTTTAGATAAGATCCAGTTTAGTTATCTAGGGTTTTTTTTATTAAATAAATTACACAATGAGTAAACTTTAACTCTAATCATTTTCTGTTGATTGATTTGTCAACTATTTCACCCTCCTGTTGTCCATTTTTACCCATAGGACAACAACAGGGTTAAGTCATTGTTTTCCCTCATTTACCTACATATACACACACACATACATACAGTAGAAGTAAGTCAGAACAGTAAAATATCTGTGGTACGTGTACCTGCTTCTGCAGCTGGTTGAGCTGGGCAGACATGCTCTCCAGGCGGATGCGGGTCTGCTGCAGCTCCTCGTGGGCGGCTCCCACCATGTGGCTGTTACTGTCTGCTGACTGCCGCGCGTTCTCCAACTGGCACATGGGGAAAACACTCACTTGGGTTTAGCCTGTCGTCGCACTCATGTCATATTGTAGACACAGGAGTACGGAACAGCCAAACTATTATGAAATGCATTCCATCATTAAACAAGTAAAACAGCACTATGGAAACAATCTGTCAGATGTTCTGCTACAGCTCGACTGCCCTAGTGAGGCACTAGGTGGCGCCACAGCTGCATGCTGGGCTGCGCGTTTACCTTGGAGTTGTACGTCTTCTCGATCTCCTCCTTGTAGATGCGAACCTGCTCCTCGTGCTGGGTTCTCAACTCGGCCAGGGCCTCGGCCAGCTTGCTCTCAAATTCCATTTGCTGCCCGCCGTCAATCTCTACAACGCGAGTCTCGTGCCTGCGCTTGGACTCACGCAGCTCCTACAAATGTAACACAGCATATACATGTAGCCATGTTTAATACCTTAGTCTAGGTTAGAAACACACATCAGGAGAGACAGCGAGAACATGAAAGCGCTATTAAAGAGAAAAAAAAAACAACAAAAAAAAAGAACAAGGGAATCTGGAAGATGTGAATTCAGTAAGAGGGAACTGGGATGTTGTGTTATTTTAAAGTAGTAAGCAGCAAAATTGACATTAAACCCTTGAATGTAGCTTTGCAACCTTAATTAGGTTGCCGTAATGCCATACATGTAAATGTTGCATATATTAAACTCAAACAATATCTACCATTCACTAATTATTTCTCAAAAATGACTTCCAACATAGCTAAATATCTTATCTCTAATGGTGGTATGTGCAAATAAATTATTACATATTTAAATACATTTCTGTAGTGTGTATATGCTTTTGTTAAAAAAAAAAAAAAACTGGAGTACAGTAACTTGCACATGTAGACTGGTAGACACGTTAGAGGTATGCTTTTAAGAAACAATAGACAGGAGCATCTACCGCAAAACAGAGGTTAATTCATGGCAAGCATCAGCAGAAGGATATAATGCTGAGGTGATAAAGTTTTTAGTGTGTAATGGTTGTGCCATTTGTGCAAATACAACCAAATAAAATGAAACAACATTTTTTTAAATGTCGAAATCTGAAGAAAAGAGCAAACCAAGTAGGTGTCTGGGAACAGATCGATATCGTGTGGAGAACACATGAGGCGAGAACAAAGGGCTAGCTAGCTGGCTAGTAAATATAGAAGGGTTGAGGTGGAGAGTGGGACCTCATTGTAGATGTTCTTCTGGAATTCCAGCTCCTCTTTCAGGGTCTGCAGGCGGTTCTCAGCATCCACTCTCCGCAGCATCTCATCCTGGAGCTGCTTCTTGGCACCACCCAAGTTGCCCTCCAACTGGTAGAGAGGGAGGGAGGAGACCACTATTAATGGCATTCAAACACACATGATATGCAGTACACGGTACAGCAATTACACTAATTCACATGTGCATCGTAGGGCCTGGTCAAAAATACTTTGTAGGGTATTTTAAATTTATTCTGCTTAACTGAGAGGGCATTGCTATAAATTACACTGCAGTTTTCCAGTTTGGTCAGTAGGTGGGGCAAGGACACATTATCGTAGTAAAGCAAAATTCATTGTGGAAACAGGCAAAAGCTGCAAACCTCCAGCCTGTTGCCCCCATTCATAAGCCCGTTTGGTTTTGGAGATAATAACTAGATTCATCACTCTCAACTGGTACCTGGACTGACAGCAGATTCATAGAGAGTCTAAACATCCTTGTGTGAAGTCAGCCTTACTGTGCGGGCATCATTTTACTGGGTTGAATACAACATTAAAATGTATGCAAATAGATCTAGGACACATGGACAGGCTCTTTCCACAATGCTAATCACCTACGATACCTTTTCACTGTGAGGAACCACACATACCTGTCCATAACACCGTAAACACAATAATCATCCCAAACAGAAAAGGGACACTGGAGTGAATTACAAGCATACCTTAGCCAGCTGGGCCTTGAGGTCCCTGACTTCCGCCTCGAGGGTGCGTTTCTCCCCCAGAGCGGTGGAGAGGGAGGCGTCTTTAGAGTTGAGCAGTGCCTCCAGGTCCTTCAGCCTGGCCAGGGCAACCTCCAGGTCAGACTCTTTCTTAGTGTTCCTGGACACACAGGGAACAAGGGGGCAGGTGTGTGCTTTAGTCCAGTGCACACACAACAAGGTTTAGAACCCCCTGCCACACACCTCAAGGGGGTCATGAGATTGTTTTTAAGTCATGTTATCTTTGGTGTGGAGGGATGGTGATATTGAAAATACATTCATAAAGACTTAACCACAATTTCTAAAATGTACACAGTACATATAAAACACATCCATAAATAAAACATTCCAACTCGTTTTCCTTGTACAGCAGTGGACTGATGGATTACAGCACACCGAGTTTAATACATGTATCTGAGGGTCCCAACAATGACATGCTGACAGAAGTAACGCAGAGCACAAAGTGGTATCGTTCAGCACAGCAGCTGTACGATGCTGTAGACTCGTTGCTGCGATCTGAGGCCAACACATCCATCTACACTGTTAATGAGCTACAGTAGTGAGAGGGTCTGGAATATTCTCTCTCCCCAGGGAGTCTGTCTTCAATTATGAGCATTCACTTTTTGTGCCCGTCTTGTTCTGTTTGGCTATTCCTGTAAACTGCCCACAAAAACGGGTTTGGACTTCTGGTAAAAACTTGGATCGGCCTATGGAAAAACATGCAACAGCAGAAAATTATGATGAAAGAGATTGAGAGGAGAAAGAGAGTTAGTGAGTGAATAAGAGAGAGACTGGAAAACAAGGCAGCAGTATATAGGTGGCGCAGGCTGTGCCAAAGAGGAAACCGACTCCCTGTTATTGTATTTGGCCTCTAAGGTCCGTTCTTCATTGTCACTAATGACGGCCATCTGCTAGTAGCGATGGTTTCCAGGCTGCTCACACAGAAAACCACGGCTCCCCAGTCACCGACAGCGTGGGGAAGGCTAGCCTGGCCTGCCCTAAACACCAAGTCTCGCGATACTAGCTTTGACCCAGTGAAACAAAGACTGGGGCCAAGTTTAACTTGGTGAAGGACAAAACACTACCATTTACACACCAGCACACTCTTACTCATTCAAACAATTAATGAATACAATTGTAAAAATCTCTCTCCCCCCTATGCTTTACAAATAAATTGTAATTAAATGCATTTTAGGTCATTTATATATTATATATATATATATATATAAAAAACGGAGGCCAACCAGCCGAGACATTATATTGAGATTTATTAAACTGGAATTTAACCCTAAACACACACACACATATCCATGATATACGTTTAAAAACAAGGAAAATGTAATTAACTGCATTTACAATTATTTCATAGTAGAACTAGTTTAAGTAATGTAGCTTCAAATCAGGTGAATTGAAACTCATCATTGTTATAGACTTAAAATGCATTATATCCATGAAAATACCAGATGCTGTAATATAATTAACACCTATAGGAAGGATGGGTGTAATTGAACAGCTGTCCAGAAATAGTACATACATTAAAAGACACTTGCATGCAGTTAAACATATGCATGCATATGTAGTGTGCAGACAGACATTGTTTGATTTCTTCAACAGAAAAGATTAGTGGGCCACAGCAAAGCCCCATGTGTTAACTATCAATCCACACTACAAATGGCAGGTATATTAGGAACTGGGGTAAGGTTAATAGTTTCTGCTGAGCAGAGTTTAAATACCTCTGGTTATGTAACTCATTGACAGTGACTAAATGCTATGGGTAAGTGTGTGAAGGACATTATTGTGGAACATTCTTCAGGCACCCTATAATGCAGACATTAATCAATTAAGGGCTTTGGAAACTCTTAAAAAAAAGGAAAATAAAACAGAGTTGTGTTGTGGCTGAAAATAGAAATGTGTGGTTGTATAGCTGGTGTGCCATCGTGTATATGCATAGTCATTTACAGCGTGAGGTGAACTTGTAAATTATTCAGACCTTCATCTAAAACATCAAAACTGAGACATGAGAAGTTTAGATGAATAAGGCTCAGTGTGCAAGTACTGTACATCTGAGACATGATGTCCATTCAGGATAATGGATCTGGGGGAATCAGCTCCAACAGGGACATAATAGAAGTTACATGTTACTTTGCATTTCAAAATAAGGAATAAAAAATAAAATACACATGCGACCGTGTTAAGGACAAACACTGTACATGGGAAGCCTGCAGAAGTATCCAATTATGTTTATTTTGAGTATGTAGACCAACACCATAAACTCAGTAGGCTACAAGTGGCCCCTTTTTAAAAAGAAACCAGTAAGCGCTGATGCTAAGCACTACTCATTAAACTAGCGTACTGTTAATATAATCTTCTGACTGCAGGGGGTGCGTAAACATCAGAATAAAAACAAAGTGGGGAGACCACCAGTTTAAACCGTGCAAGTGGCTGTGGTGGGAGACAGGCAGAGAGACACATTCCCAATGTTATTATTACACAACCAAATAATGTGACAAAGAATTTGAAACACATGGCCACATTTCTGCCCCAGCTCTCTGTTTATGTTTACCCAATGGTATATGGTTGTAGCAGCAGAGGTAGAAAAGTCCTGCCTCTGAGGGATGTAGGGAAAGGGGTAGTGAGGAATGAAAGCTGTTCCTTAAGAAGGGCATTTCCCATCATAAACCGAAATCAAATTCTGGTTGTAATGCTGGTTATAGACTCAAGGGGAATTTGAGGCACAAATTACATAGAGGCTCTTTAAATGGCACAGGTTTATATCGGCTTACCAACTAAGCTTTCATGTGTATTTTTTATGATCTCCAGGAACTTGTTGCAGGATGTGACCTTAAAAATACTGAAGACAATGGAGGGACACTGGAAAAACCTGTGTGTTTAGAGGCGGGTATGTTCCGGTGTGTGTGAATGTGCTGTGTATATTGCAAATATATACATGTAGTAGGTGTGTATAGGTTACATTTTTAAGTCTGTGACCACACAAATAAATGAACATTGTACTACATAATATGGAAGTGTGTGTGAGAGACTGTTTGAGTCATTTTGTAGGATACGAGTAATTACAGCCTCAGCATAAATACATTCAATTTGCTGAATCACAAAACCCTCAAACCAAAACTCAAAACACAAATGTCCTAGCCAATAACAATAGCTCTGCATCTCAAGCTTAGACCAAGCAGTTGAGAGCCACAGGTGTAGTAAACAGATCCAGGCAGATCTAGAAAATGGGCAAACAAGAGAAAAGGTTGACACTAACATCTTATCTAGACACACTGCTGCATGTCAAACAAAGCTGGAGGGCTTCCAAATGGACTCACTCCAAGATATTTATACATCTACAAAAACACAATCTAAAATGAATTTCCCCTTTTCACCATACATCTACCACATCGAGTTGCTTAGCAATGTCTGCATGCTTAAAAAGACTCTTGTACATCATTTCGGTGAACTACTAAAGCTTATAGCGAGCGAAGCTAGGGGACAGCCCTAAGTATGCACTAAGAAGCAGAGAGAGACCTCCACAGGCACTATAGCAGGGAGCAAGACTTAGAGGGAAAAGGAGCAGAATGAGAGAGAAGACAAGGGAGGGAGGGAATACTAGGGGACGGGACAAAAAAAAAAAAAAGGGAGGAGGAGGAACGTGTCGGCTCAGCTTCCAGACACGAGGATGACTCACAGTTATCTTTGTCTGCCCCTGTGACGAGGAAGAGAGACCACATACCTCCCTGTTTTGCTGTGGCGTTGCCATGACAACTGAGGCCTGTCAGTATGCCATACAGTGTACAGCCACTACTTTTGTATGCTATGGGGGTAAAGAAAATACTTTTTCCATTCCTTCCCAGGGAAATGCTTGCAACATGTCTTGGATGCTGAGGGCATGGAAAAGCTTCCTTTTCAGAAATATAAACCTATATTTTATTCAAGGCTGGTCGAAAAAGAAGAAAAGAACCCTGGCAGCATTGATGTTGAAAACAATTTGTCTTTGAATTGTAGCAAAGAAACACAATCCACTACAAAAATTTACAAATGACGTAAGAAACAAAAACAGAAAAATAAAACACTAAAATGCAACAACTCTACTAGTGTATGTATGCACATGTTTCACTAAATTATATAAACACTTTCAGTAACCTGCCTCATATTTGAGGATAATTTATGCATACTGTTAAATATATCTTGTAAACCTCTTTCTTCAACCACAAGACATCAAGCAAAGTAAATATAAAGTTAATAAAATGTACACACATGAAGGCATGCAACACACTCCGTTAGTAACAAACATGGGGGTTTCACAATGACTCACCATTCACACACATACCAAAAAGGGGTTTCCCAGTATTGCCTTTTTCCATAAAAACATCTCTCCAATTACTGCCCAGCTTTCCTATGCCCAACTGTACCCAATATTTCTTTGGGCCACACATTAAGTTTGTATTTATATGGGGGAAGGCTAGGAGAAAAATGTAACTTGGCACAGGGTTGCAGAATTGACTCTTAGTAAAAGGCAATACCATCATTACTCCATTCTAGTTATAACATTGAGCAAATGCAGTGAAACTTGGCTCTTATGCTTTTGAAATATACTGTATGCACTGCAAATACTTAGCTATAGTAAACTACCCATATGCAACAATAGCACAACAATGTATTCAATTCTAACTCAAACCTATGAATGGCACAAAGATAAATGGTTCAATACTTACGAGAAATTAATTTTAGACCATCATTTAAAAGAAATTTAAAAAAAATACATGTGGTGCTGATTCAAGTGGGCTGTGCAACTCTGAAAAGTGTGTGCGTGAGAGCTAAATCACCAACAAGGCAGTCTTTGCAAGGCAGACATCCTTACAAAGCAACATGTGGCAGATGGGAACAGAGCTTGTTTGTTCTTGTAATGCAACTCAACTGTTAAGAGTTCTCTTACAAGACCAGGACACAGAGATGGGCCCATATAATGTCCCATCACCACATGCCCACTGACTCAATGGGACCCATAAAGCAAAATGCACTTCCTACAATTTTATTCTTCCTAAAGTGAAGTCATTAATCTTTGTCAAACCGTACAAGCCAAACAGTGCCAGCCAATGGGGAAAGGAAAATGTTATTTCCCCCTCCTCCCCACCAACTGATAAATCCTTTTATTCTACATGAGTCTACACTCGAAGGCATATTCAGCCATCCTTTCCCCTGCTAATGATTAGTTGATGATTCATCGTTGTGTGAGGCCAGGAGCCTTGTGCCTGGTCTTTGTCTGCATGTTAGCATAAGGGCTAGCTTTCACCATTATTTGATTAGATTATCAGCATTGATAAAAGGTGATAGCTACAGAGATAGCTAGTATGCCCTTTCATGTTCCACATCCACAATGTCAACACGTAGAGCAATGGGCACTAAAGTAATGAAGACAAGACACAGCTTTTAGAGGTCGCAGCATAAAATTGTTTTTGAGTCTGGTCTTGAGTCAAAATTCAAGCATTATTATTAGTAAAAGGAGCCAAACCGTATTCAGTTACCCATGCAACAGTGAGTGCATGTTTTCTGGTGGGCTATCTGAAAGACCATAGTAGCTTATCTGTCACTAAGGGTATACATAACAAAAAAGGCTGCCAGAAACAAAGATTAATAAGAGGTGAACGATTTTGGACCTCAAGCCATATTTTGTGCCTTGTTAAAAAGGTCATTCACATTACAAGGTCTTCAGGCCTTATTAATTTCAGAATGGTGCATGGCACAACCTCACTGATAGCTTTAGTACTGAGAAACTTACCACTCCGCTGATGGTTCTTACTGGGATTATGATGCAGATCAATGGTTAAAAACCATGTTACTTTCCTTAATGCTTAATTTGACGAAGACAAATTGCATTACTGTAGCTGGAAATGGCTACTTCCCATTTACAACTTCCTGTTTGCAGCATACAGTAGATAAAATCAGAAGTTGCTAAAGTAAAATTAAATGGTGAAACATGAGAGGTCTGATAAATAGGTTTTCTGAAACCTATGCATTTAAACGGGGCACATCTTATCCTACAGTTAGAATTCCTATACTTTAGGTGGCTGAAGCCCAGATAAATCCACTGTGGGACTAGCAGCACATTCTCATTAGCTGAAAGCCAGTGTGATGCCCAATGGGACAAGAGCTCTATCCAGCTGCACCACATTACCTTGGAAGTATAATGTGGGTAGGTAAAAACCATTACCATTGGTAAAAGGGAAACAAAACCCATTTCATGTTTATGATGTTATGGCTAACATTCCTTAGCATGTAGGAGAAGATAGACCTCAGGACTAATGTCAAGCTGTGCTTATAAAATGAGCTTGGATAAAGTTCACGGCAGATTCGCATCTAAGGTACTGGAAACCAAAAGGTGCCTACTGGTTGATCAATTGTACACCAGCAAAAATAAAAAAGGAAGTGGAATAGACCATGAAGTATATACACCCAACTATAACAAAAAAGTAGTGTTTGTTCAAACCTCACATACAATAGAAAGGTTGGATTTACCCTCAGGACAGTTCAGGTCCTGAGGGTAAATCCGGAGTGGTAATGATGGTAGTGGTATTGATGGTTTAAAATACTGAAGTTTTCTCAAACATATTTACACTTTCCTGTCATTGTCTACCTTCGGGCACATATTGTACTGTCCTAGGTGATGAACCCAACCCATATTGGCACAGCATTAAGATAGAAAATACAATGGGCATTTATTTAAAAAAATAAGAAAAAGAAAAAGAAAAATAGGTTGGGACAGATGTGTGGTGAGTTTAATTATTTTTTCTTTTCTTGTTTTAATATCTGGAAGAAGCTATCACTTTGGAACACAATGGAACAGGATTTCAGTTACATCTATAGAATATAAGAAACTATATAGTTTGTAAATGTTATACTCAAGGCAGGCCACAAGCTTTTTCCATACTACACTCCTAATATCAGTTCCACAGCTCACATAAACAAGAACAACTGCCAATGGAAAACATCTTGAACTGTGTAAACGTCTGGGGCCAGTTTGTATTATATGGTAATGTTGCTGACATGCGATCCATTTCATATATATCTGGGGGTACATGAGGATGGATCACATAACTTGGCAAGAGAGGTTACACCCACTTCACCAGCTTCCCAATTGGAACAATATGCTGGTGTGTCCCCCATTTCTATATAAAGTGAGTCATGAAACTTTGCTGGTTCCTTAAGAGAACCCAGCACTATGGAAACTGAGCTATAAACTCCACTTTGATATGCACACCAACACACACGAGTACAGATGGGGGTGTGCACGTGCCCACAAGTTCTGGTCCACTTGTATCCAAACCCAACTGTAATTACCCACATAGCACTCAACCCAACAAAAAACACTCTATAGATCTGCCCTCCAAACAGATTCACAGGCTTGCCACATCTGTTTCCCATTCTAGGATACCCTTATGTGTGCTTGAGAAGCTACCTCAAGAATACATCTATGGACAATACTAGCAGAATAACTGGTTAGAGACCAAGTTGTTTCTTAGAAGGATTTCGAATTCTAGAACAGCTTTAGCACTTTCATGTTGCTCGCAAGTCATTAAAGAATATAGGGTAATTGCCGAACAAAACATTTTCAATCATGCCTTTAGATTAACTCCCTGTATAGTGCAGTTTTAAGCAATGCATAGCATTTAATATAATTCCCATTAATGCCCTGCAGTCATTATTAAAGGAAATGTAATCCAAGTTAACGTCATGGATGGATTACATCCAAAACCAGGAGTATTGTGAGCCCTACACGACCTTGGCATCACTGAAGCAGCCAGAGTGTTGTCTACTGTCATATATGTAAGATTCGCTGAGGTCATAGTAACAGGATTTAACCAGAGGCAGGCACATAGAAGATCAAACTGCATGGGAGAAGATGTAACACAATGTAGGGTGCACATTTCTTGCCTGAAGGGAAGTAAACTACAGTTAAACCGGTTTTGTTCCCTCTATGGCATTATAACATTCGAAAAACATTTGTTTAACATTTTTGTAATTCATCACAAGGTGCTAAAATTAGCAGATAAGAGTAAAGCTGGATTAACATTAGGTCTATACTGTAGTCAAATTGGAGTGGAGAAAAATAATCTTTACTGACTGTTGCAGTACTACAGGGCTCCAGTGAAAGATGCAAATGCATTTGGAATTTATATAACCATTAAAGTGAAGTGCGTGTGCACATTTCCATTTTAGGGAGAGACTGGACCAAAACATTTTATCTTAACAAAATCAATGTGTGCAGCTAGAATAAGTTCCATTATCCAGAATCTCACACATAAGAATTAAATGGATGTATGTTATGGTACCTTGGAGATTCACTTAAACCTTCCTAAAAGGTAAAAATAGGAGCATACTCATTGATGCTATGGTTATCACCACAAACACTGACTAATAAACCACATGGCTTCCTTTGTTCTTTAATCATAGTATATTCACTTCCTGTTTTCTCATTAAAAAGAAAGAAAAAGTGCTAATATGCAGACTCAGGAGATTCCTACTTTACATCTAAATGAATGTGTTCAACCAGTTGAATCCGTGGCCAGGTAAATAAATGTCTACACATAGTCAACATCTGGTTTATGGGAAAATATAAAACATGAGGACAGTAAACAGTGACACCACTCCTAAACATACATTGTGAAGAGCATTTACCATTTGCCTTCCATAAACAGACAGGACAAATTTAATAGTGCCTGCTCATAGCAGACAGCGATATAAGGAAATGGCTTTGCATTACTATGATAAGTGAGCTTCCTTCTGTCTTCTGTGATATTGTTGCCACAAGCAACATTAAATCCATAATACCATTCAGATACACCACCTAAGGTATTTTTTATAGGCACAATATAAAATGGGAAGACTTTGACCCAATTTAAGCATTAGCTGGACCCAGTAACCTAAACTGTTTTTCCCATTAACTTAGTATCTCCAACACACTTTTATAACCATTTATTTATTAAAATAATCTTAGTGAATTGTGGTTTACATGTGCTTGTGATGATTGAGAGAGAGATACACACAGACACATACAGCTGGTACCTCTATATTATTTTTATTGTATTCCTTACTTCATTGCCCATTCAAGTGTTTAAGAAATAAAATAATAAATAAAACTTCCTCTGTTGGCCTATGAAGCCTTTTCTGACATAATTGATTTGAGGGCTATGGGCTGTACACAGTAACCTACATTACGTGGCAACACTGAAGAGAAATTAACCAAATGCACATTGTGGTATATAGGAACACCAATATTTCTCACAAATACTGGTATTGTAATTCAGTGTAGATTCATTACATATTACTTTTGTTTTATCCTTTAAATTCATAATTTATAATAAATCTTCTAGCAATACTCTTTAATTTTCAGTTACAGGTGGTGACTATATTTGAATAGAGGTGGCACTAGAATTAAAGAGTGTTGTACAAAGCCACACCCATGTCTGGGTTTTTAAGTCTTCTTTTGAATATATGAAAACAGGGATTTAGCCAAGCTTGGAGTGGAACACCCTTAGGCATAGCGTACAATGCAGCCATGTAGGGTATCACAAAAAATATCACTTGTTTAGTAAATGTTTAGAGTAAAATGTAGATATTTAAAAAGTGTGTCCATGTTTCACAGCCACGAGCACACCTCAAGGGCAGTCTGACACACACACACCATCAACAAATATGCAAACACTGGCCCAAAATCCTGTGCCTTTAGCTTTAATTTGAGGGCTGGCATTTCAAGTTATTCTGAACACCTCATCTTGTAATCTTCAGCCTCGAGCATTGGGTTCTGCACTCCAGCAACACCTGCATGAGCCAAACATCTAGTCGGTCAGGGTTTTAAGTGAATTAGTTAGCAGCATCTAGGCTAGCAGCACTGGGTCCAACATGTGTTCCCTGCTGTCGCTATGCATACAAAGACAACTGTATGTGGAGGAGCTGTGTCATGGCTATGGACTAAACAGGTGTTGGCGCACTACCGACAGCACCTGTTGCCGTGCTACTGGTTGTCAGACTTGGGTGGCAAAATGAAAGGTACTGCACAGAATACATCAGAGAGAAAAGAGTACATACAAAGGTCTGGGCGCCATGATGCTGGTTACAGTAGATTAATTTGTTACATTTCCTGCTATTCCATTTTAATAAACATTACACAACGTCTTGTTCTAGATTGGTGTAGCTTAACGTCTGTACACAGAGCTGGACAATTAGACCACAGTAGGTCTATACTAGAGTGGGCTGGTGAAAACCTGAGTCACCACCCCTGCCAGGACTTCCAAGGCACCATGGCAACCAAACAAACATTGACAAAAACACACTGGCTGGAGTGTAAAGACTTTGAAGAGAATTGGATTGATGTATTTTCATAGGGGCTGCTTCATTTGGCTAAGGCTACAGTTAGGAGTTATTGTTGACATGGTAAATATTCGGAGGGTAATAGTCAAAAATCCTGTTCGCTCTGCATTTACTGGTTGCACATTGTCTTGCCTCAACATGCACCCTTTGTTATGCTCGGCCAACGCCCAGAATGAACAACCCTTATAGAACACACCTTTACCTGAACCAACCATGAGTCACACCCCACTGAACATTACCATAAACATAAAAAAAAGAAGAAAGGAATTACACATACTATATAGAGTGCCAACATCCAATGCATTCATAATTGTTTAATATATCCCATTTGAATAGCATGTCACTACTGTCAAAATTCACTTGGTATTGCGAGTGTGATGCAGCTCATAGCATTTTCTTTGAGCTCTTAATGTATATACACATACACACACTTCTCACTTTATTATGATACGAGTGTGCCACTGAGTGATTTTCTCAGAAGCTCCTTAAGCTAACAGACAAGTCAGACATCTGACACATTCCTGTGGAGTTAACATGAACATAGGTTCCCTAGCATGAAGAATGTATTTGCAGCAATGTTGTTTCAGGACACATCTACATTACATTGCAGTCAATGTTAAAGGACGTCAGCCAAACCACAAGAATCTCTTCTTTTTTTTCCAGATAGGTGGGAACAGAGCTATCTGGAACAGTAATAGAGAGTTGTAAAGTATTTTTTAAACGTTAATAAATGCCAAACAAAGCCTTTGTATTCACTACCGGACTTAAAATGGATTTGCAAGACCAGTTTTAACTTTTACCCAATTTATCCATCTTCGATCATACCAATACAGTACTTCCTACTCCTAGATATAGCTTAACAAGGCAGTTACATTTAGTGTCAGATCATTTGATGTAACACGTCAACAATTGGGCATGTCACATGGCCAGTTTGGTAGATGCGTTTTTCCTGAGAAGTGATCGCCTACACTGCATTAACGTCACACCTATACTAGAAGGAATGTCCTACAAGGAACCTTATCTACCACTGTTCCAAACTTTGCACCTACACACCTTTTCAAAAAGAAAAAAAAGAAAAAAAAGGGAATTTCTCAATCTCAATCAGGTTTCAATTAGCAGAACAAGCTACAATTATTGCACAAATCCACACGAGTTGAACTGCTATTCTATGCCGGTATGATGACTTAAAACTCAATGCAAAGATGATGTAAAATCAAAATAAAGAATGCACTGCTTACTGTATTGTGTAGTTTAGAATACGCTAGCTACATAGCTCTGGCATTCCTGGCAAAACTTAAAATGAAAAATCTTAATAGCTAGTTCAGCCAGGAGCCTCTCTGACATCACACAGGTCGACAGCTGCGCTGTGACCCTCCACCATTAACTGGGGAATGTCTGTTGGAGAGAGCCATACTTGGATTTCTGATAATTCTTAGAATTTAAAAAAGGTGGCATTGTATGCTTCCCAGGTTACCGTTCTCACATACTAAAGACCCAATACAGGGCCTGACAAAGACCTGAGAGAGACACATTTTGTGGAGCATAAGAGGCCTTACTCTATAAAGGCTTTGAGTTAAACCCACCACAAGCTAATTTCACCTTCAACTGCAGAATGTATAGGAGTGAAATCCGATTGTTTCGTTTATAGCGATTGGTTTAGAAAGACAACTTTGCTTTATTCCTGAAGGTGTCAATCTAAAGCTGCTCCTACCTGGCCTTGAGCTCCTTGTACTCCTCCCTGATCTTGCCCAGCTCTAGCTGCAGGCGGGCGCGCTCCTTGGCCACCTGGTCCAGGGTCTTGCGGGCGTCGGCCAGCTCCGTCTCGTACGCCGCCTTCATGCCCGACACCTCGCGGCTCACCTCCGTGTCCGACTCGGTGATGCGCAGCCGCAGGCCGGCGTTCTCCACCTCCAGCGAGCGCACCTTGTCGATGTAGACGGCCAGCCGGTCGTTGAGGTTGCACAGGTCCTCCTTCTCCTGCAGCCGGGTGATGCGGGCGGGCGATAGCGGGGTGCTGCCCGCGCGCTTCTGCATTTGGGTTTCCATTGTGGCGGTGGGACGTGGCTCAGAGAGAGGCGCAAGGAGATGCAGAGGGATGTGTCACTGGCTGTAGGGAAGGAGGAGAACATGTTAGAGGTCTGTCTAGGCCCTCATCCCTGGAAGCACATTAAAAAAGGAACGGCACTGGTTAAAAGAACAAGTGTGTGTGTGTGTGTATATATAGTGTGATTGGGACCCCTTGGTTCTGCCAGGTTCCCCATGTTAAATTATGCCACTAGAAAAATAAGAATATGCCACATATTACAAATGGTCTGTGTCCAATAACCAATTATCTTTCAGGCTAACTTTACACTTAGTATACTATTTTCTGCTTTGTTACTGTAAAACAAAAACTGCGTGTAAAAGTGGGAGAGTGGGTTTTGGACTGAACATCGGCTATTGTCAGTGTGGCTGATAAAAAAGAAAGCAATCGTTTATTATACTGTAGTCTGTCACACAAACAAAATGCAGAAAAGAAGAAATCAAACTGGATTTTAAAACACAGCAAATGTTTTTGAGGAAACAAGTCCTTCAGTTAAGATAGTTCACAAAATGAATCAAACATTTGTCTATTGACCACACCCTTAGGCACGTCACTCCTCCCCCCAAACTTTAAAACAACGAGATAATATTATTTGTTCTAACTTCAGTGAAAGAAAATGCCCAAACATGTTTCTTAGAGGTCATGCAATCATAAAAAAAAATATTCAAAGAAACAGCGTCCTCTGAATGATTGGCTGAATCCCACTTCGTATCAACTTTGTACTGTATAGAGGAAAAAGCTTTAGGAGTTTTGTCTGGGCAGGACGCCCACTGGGTTAAATCTGTTTGGAGTTATCCATGCTAATTTACTTTGGAGGCATTTTTCCACTCTGAGTCACCACAGCCCTAGTAAAATGTTATTTCAGTACAATTTTAGTATTGTATTGTTTCAGATAACAAAAGAAAATAAATCTGTCGTGTTCAGTTAAATTGTACAAGGGTTATGTACAGACTAAGGTGAAAGTTAACTTATTTTGATGTATTGATTGAATCATTTGAATATTTTTTGTTACTATTTAATGCTTCCGTCCTTTGGAGTTGGACATTCAAATGAGTATGTGCAGTAGATCACAATGCAAGGCTATAGAAAGTAAGCATAGCTGTTGTACTCGAGTCAGCATTGCATCTGTCCTCTGGCTTCATTGTTGCCGGAATGGTTAAGACACTATTCTCTCCTGAATAAGCATATTTTTGCCATCATCCCCCATCTTTAGCTCACTCACACGCTAATTACACACAATTAACTACTCTGAAAATCCTGGGAACTCAAAACACTGAGAACTGTTGCTCAGGCTGTGCCAAGTAAATTGGAGGCCAACAGCAAGTAACAAGCTACTAATTGCAACCAAGTCTTTAACATCCCAGTGGTTCGACAGTGATCGCCACCCATGTTCACTCGCAACAGCCCATGCAGAATGCCACAGTGTTGAGTCATAATATAAACATACAACAGGATGGCCTGAAACAGGCATGGTGTGAGAGGTGTTTGCAGTGAAATGAATGAGAGCCATTAGGGTGGCTTTTGAATAACTTTATTATCCTAACATACATTACACAATGTTAATTCCTTCAGGCTTAATAAACACACACCACCCCTGAGAGAATATGTCCCTCCCCCCCCCAAATCCTTTGTGGCTGGCATTCCTCTCTACTCCTCCCCCTATAGCACTATAGGCTCACACTGTTCTCCGCCACTCTACAGCTGCCCACACTAATTGAGGAGTATACCTTTAATTTGAGCATAATTAGCATAGCTCAGGTTAAAGGATAAATAAACTGGCTTTAATATACACAGTGAAGTGTGCATAATTATATGAATAAGCATACAAAATATGACTTAAAATTGCAAGAGGATTTCATGTCCAATAAGGTATGAGACTGTAGATTATTATTATTATTATTATTATTATTATTATTGAAGGTGAAGTGACATGAATGCCAAAGTAGGTGGGCTGGAGATGAGGTACTCCCTTAACTAACCTTTACCAGACCACACATTACATTCCACCACCCACAAATACATTCTATCACCCATATCTGCCCCCATCTTGCATTCCATTCCAAAATTGCACATTTGATAAGTCATAATCCGTCTGTTTCACTGCAGTCTAGCCTAAGCAAGGAAAAATAGCTCTAAACTTAGAGAGAACACCGACACAAAATAACAGCAGCATGACATTACCTTAGTGTCAATACAACACTATTGTCACTATGAAACTCCCCACTGAAACCTCAATGAACATTGCCTTACTTTGGACCAGTGAGCTAACATACACTTCAGCTTGGTGAAAGAGTAAAACAGTGAGTTTACACCAAGAGCTTTCTACTTTCGCTACAGTGCTGGTGTTAGTTTGTTTCAGAGCAAGAGAAGAGAGAGAGAGAGACTTACCCCTGAGGAGTGTAGGGAATAGGATCTGTTCAGTTATGCAGCCTAACTGATCTGTGAGCGGGGGTCTCTGTGTGTGTGCCTTTGGCTCACGCCCTGAACTGGCTGGCTAGCAGTCACTGGCTACACATGTACCTACCGCTGTAGCGGGGGAGAAACAGGGGGGCGTGTGCACAAGAACAGAGGGGAGTGCCCGGGAAAAAGAGAGAGAGAGCGAGAGAGAGAGGAGGGTGGGGCAGTAAGGACCAGGCAGCTAAGCAAGGCAGCGTGCGCACATACGCTTTCCCATTACACAAACACACAGGCCAACCGGGCTGTGCCTTATCTCTGCCTCAACCCTGTCCGTCTCCTATCCTTTGCTTTCCCCTTCCAGCAGCGCCACACACACACACACCTCCCTCCACTGCTCTTCTATGAGGTCGGTTGGAAATAGCCATTAAAAGACTGCAGTAGCACTCAGCTGCCACCAGGTGTGTACATACATAAATCCTTGGTGCCCTTTCAATCTACACAACTACTATACTGTGTATGCGCGCCTATTTGAAAAGGTTTTAAAGAGCCTATTTTAGCTGGAGCTAAAAAGGGAGAAAACCTCACTACAAGATGTGCCTTTTTCATATCAAAAATACAAAACAGAAAGAAAAACCATTCCCATCATCACGCCAGATAGGCCTTCTGCTCTTTTCCATTGGAGGAATATTCCATTTCTAAAATGTAGCCCACTGAATCCAGGAAGGAAATATTCCATAAGCCTTTGCTATCATATTCCCATTGAAGGATGGGGTAATTCCCACAGGTCATCTTTAACGTCTCAAGGTCTCGGACACTCAACACCAAGAAGGTTCTGGGCTCATATTTATTGCCTCGGGGTGGAGTTAATGGGACCACAGGTCCAATCAAGTTCTGATGTAGGGAAAAGACAGTTTCACGGAGTGCGTGTGTGTGTACACAAGGCTGTGTCTCCTCACCATGGAGATGAATGTTACATCTATTTCGGTGCAAGTCTTGTGGCTGTATGGGTGGGTGCGTGTGTGGTTAAAAAAGGAGCCAGGCAACATCTCTGTTTTTGGGCATGGGGCAGGCCTGCTGCTGAAGGGAGTAGCCTGGCTAGCGGCCTTGCAGTGGAGAGCAGCCGACGTCTTTCCTCTCTGAGTCACACAGCACTAAACAAACAGTTCACTTGTTCCTCTCTCCCCCTGTCCTCAGCTGTTTCCATGGCATTCCTACGAGCACTAGCATGCTAACTAGAACTAGCTTTATTTCTCTTTAAAAAAAGGGGGCTTGCACTCGACCATCTTCTTCAAGAACCCCCCCCAATACCTGAACAAAGTTCTGCCATGAAATTCCTAAAAGGCCTTTTCAATGAGCGGAGAAGGCTGGGAGACAAAGCAGGCTCTCTTGCCTCTTACACTCCTTGCCGTTTGTCTGGAATTACACATATGGTTGAAAGCATTGTTGCAAAAAGTTGTTTTTGTGTGAAACTCAACAAGTTCCTACTACCGCACTGACTGCTTATCTCACATTCCACACCTTCAACGCTCATAGGATCACACAGCTCTCTGCCCCTCCTCCTGCAGCTACCCACTCTGCACAACTACCGGTATATTCAAATATATATATATATATATTTGAGATTCTGGGGTGTTACAGTATAACACAATGGGACAATGGAAGAGCATGCCTTCAAGTTTAAAACTAATAATACATGTTAAATAATACATATGTAAATAATATATTCCAAATGGTAACATCTTTTATAAAAAGAAAAACACTTTCAGTGCATTCTTTCCTAAGCCACAATGCCCATACAGCTTTTCTTGCCTGAGCCACAGTAAGTCTAAACCCCTAAGACACTCGTCAAGTCAGAGACAGGAGCAGGCATGACAGTCTGTGATGCAACCAGCCAGACATGACAAGCAATGAACCGCATGCTAGCAGTCAGTCCTATCTGTGCTTCAGTCTCTCATATTCTCTTCCCCTATACAGTTTACTGTATATTCCATGACCCTATAGCATCGGTGTGCTGATTTCTTTTTTTTCACCCCTCTTTGTTTTAAGAACACACAAAAGTATTTGCAATATACTTTACAATCGCAAATAAAATCAAAATGAAATCAAAACTACAGAATGCAGAGCAATACAGACAGTGGGAACATAAGCTTTAGTTAGCTCCACTAGTGTGTACAGCAACTGGTTGATCAAAAAAGCAAAGCTTTTCACAACATGTGCCCATTGAGCAATCAAAAGGTTTTGTTTATTTAGCGACAGTTACTCCTGGTTGCTGCTGATAGCAAGAGAGAAATGTATTTCTAATTTAGTGCAAGAGTATTCTTTCTTAAAAAGGCCCATTGCAGTGAGCCCAACATTCTTGTTTCAGGACATCACCAACAAGCAGTGCAGCTTCCCTCATCTCCATAACTTCCTTTCTCAGCAGATGTATATCTTGGTATTTATAGACGTATGGTTAAGTTAGAGCAAAACTAAAATAAAAATGTTTCCTAAACATATGTA
Source organism: Aphredoderus sayanus (assembly GCA_027564795.1). Lineage (NCBI taxonomy): Eukaryota > Metazoa > Chordata > Actinopteri > Percopsiformes > Aphredoderidae > Aphredoderus > Aphredoderus sayanus. The sequence goes on from JAODUG010000008.1 coordinate 3,900,304, forward strand.
TACTGAAATATTGTATTGCACACAGCCATAGCTAAAGTAAAAAAAGGCATAATGGGGTGACAAGCAGAATAAGTGCAAATATAAAAACAGCAAATGTTAAGGTTGATGTTTAATAGGGTTCATTAAACGTAACTGATATTTTGTCATCAGAAATAAAAGATTAAATTAGTATTAATGTAAATGGCTACACGAACGTCTACAACTGTGTTACAGGATCTTAGATTTTACTTATAAATTAGACCTACTAAAAAAAAAAAAAAAAAGGTAAATTAATGGAATAAATATATCCTCTCTTATGAAAACGCCCTCTCTTTTGGGTGGACCCAAACAGATATGAAACCACAAGAAGTGGATGAAAGGGATATGGTCCCATTTAGATAATTTAGACAAGGGCGATACATTTCCCAAGAGGAACACAAGGGAAGTCTGTGGGAACTAAATATTATGTCTGGCTTAGCATTTGTAATGGTTGGGACAGTCACAGACAGAATATCTCATCACTGCTGTCTCTATGATTAGGAATAAATATAACAAACATACAATACATATAGCTACATTATGAAGTTAAATTGAAATGCACACAAACCCTAAAGCAAGTAACATCTGACACTGACCATCAAAACACACCAAGGCAACAGGTTATTTAGTGCGTTAACCCTTTTATTATTCTGTATTGTTGTGTTCATTACATCCCTTTTAACTTTTCTCGCCCATTATCTCCAAGCTCCTAGATGTGACAACTATGGCGCCCCCTGTCTTCTCTCCTACTTAGACAGCCAGTGACAGCCACGAGTCATTCACAAACACAGAAAAGATTATAAGCGCCATCCACCGGCAACAAACAGAATACCACACCTTGCAATACCATGTGATATTGGTTCACTCATCATAGAGAGTTTACACTACAATCAAATATTTGTCTGCTTCAAAAAGATGCTCATTTTGCACCACTACACATGGACAAATACAGGCATATAGGCTATATTAGACGATTTTGTGCTTGGTTGATAGAGTAGATAAATTAACGCTTTTATTTTCTTTTGGGGGTGTTAACTGACAAATTGCGATGTGTTTATGCTGTCACTCTTACCCCAGCAATTCCAGTGGTTGAAGTCACCGTTTCCATTAAATGTTGCATTCACTGAGAAGAGAAGACCAGTAAACACAAACTAATACACAGCACACGCCACCTGCATATCAGCCATACTTGATTATGCTGCCAATCTTTGTTAATTAACCCACATTGCAGCCTAACACGCCACCTGGCGACCGTAATTAATTCTCTCGACTGTTTTACATTGTTGCTGACGAATGAAAAGACTATTATTATTATAAAATGTATTATGCTTTTTAATGCATCCTTTGCTTTCAGAATATGGTGGTTATCATAAAATATCATTATAAGATCAAAATATAGGCTGTTCATTTCAAACCTAGTCCATAATAATAATAATGGACTATTTATAATGCTATGAAAGTCTGTATTATTACCAGTGACTACTACCAGAAGCTATAGTCTGTGGTTAATTAGCTTATAACGGTTTGATGTAAGGATTGATTCTAATACAGTTGAAAGAAATGTTTGTAATATGAATATTACATTCTAAATTATTATTAATTATTCAATTTATGTTGTATAAACTAATTATCCCAATTATGCAAACGAAAGGGAATCATTTGTAAGCAGATAAAAACGTGATGTAATTGAGGTTTAACATTGTGTATCAATATATAGCAATATACAGAGACACCACCAACGAAGTAGGTCTAAGAGAAACCCTGATTCCCTGGTCAAGGCTTATTGCTAAGCATGTGTGAGATCACCGATGTATGGGGAATAGGAGGTGAGGTGAACCTTAGTCATTGCAAGGCGTGTCAGTAGGGCATCAGCCTGATTAGAGAGGGAGAGAGAGTGGGTGAGAGAAAGAGAGAGATGACCTAATAGCCAAAAAAAGCGATGAAGTCATAAGCACCTGACTCATATTCCCAGCAGACAACACCTCTCCAATCATCATATCCCTCTGTGTGTTTAGCATATTGTGTTGTGCTCTGTTGCATTGTGTTTGTCAGAGGGTGAGCCAAGATTGTGTTTGTGTGGGTCACTCTTCTGATTATGTGTGTGTGTGTGTGCGTGTGTGTGTGTTTATGTGTGTGTTCTTGCATGTGTGTGTCCAGGTGAATTTATTTGTTTTATCAGAAAGTATTTGAAAATAGTTGCATGAATGCAAGAGTCAACAGTGTTATATGCAAATGTAGAGGGGAACACACGTTTACCATACCATCTGTGACAAACGCATGCACATAAATAATCAGCGCATGTGCCTGGGGAAAATGTGCGAGCAGTCATACACAGCAGAGTTTTTATGTGGCTATATTTATGGGTCATGCTTCTCATTGAGGAAATCCCCAGTACTCCATTGATAAAATTCAACTTGCTGTAGCCTACAGGTGAGAAGACACCAAGTCCCCGACAACACCTTATCTAGAAAAATCTGTGAAACATTATCCTATTTACAGGAGGACTCTGTAGCTCTGTTTTTAATTTGATAGTAGAAGAGAGCCTATTTTTTATCAAGGAATAGATATGTGATTTATTAAATATTATCTAATTTATTAAAAAGTAATTTTTATCCAGGGCTCTTATTATGCCCATAACTCAAACATCTGTTTTGTTCATATTAATGAGCCACTGACTTCTGACCGGCCAATATGAAAGGTATGTCTCTGTGGGAAAGGGTGGGTGCCAGTAGCGTGTGCGTAAAAAAAAACGACATATGGGCGGAGTGACCAGTGCCTAATTGTGAAGTAGAAACCTGCATTGACTCAGATTCATTCACTTGTTTTGGTGACAATGTTGTGACAGGTAACCCAGGTGACACTTCTTCCCAAAAACCACCTTTCAAAACATTGAGGAATTCAATATTAGGTTTTTACATCATTAAATAAAAAACTACACTAACCACGCGCACACAAACTCTATCTTCCTCTCTCTCTCACACACACACACACACACACACCTTAACAGTGCTAGGACCAACTGTCCAAAGTCACCTGTTTCCATCACTCAGCCTGCAACTTTCATCAAGACAGGACTCTTGTTAGCCTGGACGGGCAAGATGTGATATCATTCACTACTGGCCTTACATCATCTGTGCGTGCTGGCTCACGGTGACATCACCACGTGGTGGCTAGCCAAACGTGTCTCTTTGTGCTCGCACAAGCCTCATTCAAGTGACGATGGGGCACCAGAAATGTCATGAAAAACGCCATCTGGCAATGAACGTCAAAGAGACACCCAGTTGCTTCTCTCCCAGATGTCTTTACAACCTATTAAGTCCCTCTTTGAAAGAGGGATACTGTCCATATAGGTTATGCTGTGTTTGCATGGCCTGTTAGACAAAGAGATTGGTCTCTGCCTCTGCGGCATAGTAAACCAAAGCTTCTCCCCAGAGGGGCAGTTTCCCTTTCATGGGGGGGGGAACGGAGAAGAAACTAGTCTGACAACCAGATGGTCAAGATCATTGAGGGTTTTTTGTTCACGTAACATGACCTCAGCTCACTGAGCTTTACAAGCATTTTTAAACACACACACACACACACATATGCACGCACAAACTACAAGAGACAACGGCAGCCTTCATAGATTTGAATGTGAACTGGACTCCTGGGTTTCAGAGGCAGACGGAGTGTGCCGGCTATTGAAATGGGTTCACGCCAGGGTCCCACAGGTTGTGTGTGCGTTACAGCGGGGCGTGTCAAAAGATGGAGAGCGCCACAGTCACAAGCCAGGCTTCCTACAAAGCGCACACATGGTCACACACACCCATAGTTGGCTGTGCGGAGGGGGTATAGGGGGTGGGGGGGTGGAGAAACATTATCCCTTATCCATCCATTTCATTGATTGGGGCCTCGGGCTCCCGGCAGACCCCATTTAATGGAGACAGACGACCTCTTGGACACACTGGCACTGAAAACCTGGCTCTCCATGTGGCCCTCGTCTCATGCACCCTTACCCCATCCACCGGCCCTCTCTCCCTCCCTTCCCTGAGACGGGGTGGGTGGGGCTCCCATGGGTCCACAGTGGGGTTCTGTATGCGTCCAAGCCTTCGCTTCCTCCTCTCCACCTCCTGCTGCTGTGTTATTGTGCAGACCGGTTTGTGGTGGTGGTGAGTGGGTGGGGGGATAAATACTGGCCACACACTAGGGTGTCTCCCCTGAGCTGTCCTCGCTGATGCCCTTGGGGAGTGGGTCCAGTCCTGATTGGCACCCAGGGAGGAAGTCTAGACTCTGATTATGCATGTAAATACACCTGTTCTGTCTTTCCGGAAAACAATATCAGTGCGCTGATACTGCTTTACACTGTATTCATGTTCCTTTTTTGAAGTGGTATCATTGTTCTCCTGTTCTGTGTGTTATTATTAAAAGGCACTAGTCTTTCTTACTAGGGATACTGAAATATTGATGCTGAGTCTCTATGTTGTGTCACATGTCACACTCAGACAAGATCTAAACTGTGTCTTGTTTTTGTTATGAGGTGTAACCCAGTTAGAGGACACATAATGGCAAACATAATCAGTTGGGTTAAAATATACAAATAATAATGCCACATAGTGAATTTATCACCTCCCACCTAAACACACACAGGATTCAAGAATTTATTGCAATTCACTATAATACCATTAGTATTTTTCAAACAAACTGAAATAGTCACCTTTAGCAGAAATAGTGCAGAGCAGAAAATAGTATTGTTTGTTATGTATTAACATCTTATTTATTACAACCTGCTCATGCTGCTATACTCCACACCAACCCCCTGTCTGTCAAAGGCACACGAGAAGTAGGCTAAGTGAAATTGGAGAGTTTTTGTTAATATGTGTAACATGTTAAAATTAGAATTAAAATAACATTAATAAAATAAGACTAATTAATTGTATTAACAATAAAGAGTATACATGATATGATATGAGCATATAAATTATTGTTATAATAATAATAATAATAATAATTATTATTATTATTATAATTATTATTATTGTTATTATTTTGAGTTAATTATTTGTGTTACAGCACAGCAATGCTGTCAGGCGTGGCTTCTCTCGAGGACATCATGGGGAGTCTGTTGCGAGAGACGTGCGGCGCGGTTCTTTGTTCATGCAGGCTGCTGCAAAAGCCTCGCTTACGGGAAATGTGAGGGTGCCTTTCTGAAGATCCCCGCTGCATAGGTTCTGCATCGCCTGTCTGACAACTCCCTTTCTCATCTCCTCCTCATATAGAGCCACCCCCACCCCCATACATAACATCCCCATGCGCAGCGGCACCCGAGACAACAACGCGGTGACCTGCCGCAAACCGCGGCGAGAGAGGTGGGCGGAACCCCAAAAATGTCATTTTAACTATTTCGCTGTCGACTGTTGAGTAAGATCGCCCAAAACATATAACCCAAAAGCGCAGTTTTTGTATTTTTCATGAATAAACAACTAACACTGACTACTACATCGGGATTATGAATTTGTTGGAAATAAAGCCTACATGCAGTCTGGCACTATTTTTTTCAACAGCACTTCCAGCAGACCGCGTGCTCATGGTTGAGGTCCGCATCTTTTGATGCGGATTGTTTTCGTCCCGCTACCATTACATAATTCGCTGAAATGCGGGTTTTATATAGAATTAAAGAGCCACATGACTGGCAAGCAAAGATAAACAGTGATTTGAGTTTGTTGTGTCTATAGGTTAAGGAAGGCAGACTACGTGCGGGAGCGCTGTGTGAGATTGCCTTCCACCGGCTTGTGAACCTGAGACGGAATGGTACAACGGGCGGGTGACTCGTTTTGTCTAGGCGAGGAGGGGGACTGTGTAAACCAGACTGGGTGGAGCAATACATCGCCTAGCCCATATCGTGCAGACGGCCTTGTGTCCCGTTTGCCTAGAGCTGGGAGAATACTGTATAGAAAGTCTGGCGGACGGAGAGAGGGGGCCGGTCTATGGGAGGGACTAGCGCAGAGGGGGAATTGGAAGGAGGAGGGGGTGAGGAGGCGGCACGGGTGCTGTTTCTCCAGTCTCTTTCCCCTGTCTTTGTCTCACACTCTTTTGTTAGCCATGCCTAGCCTGCTGGTTCTAGCAGGGATCATGGAGAAAAATGGGGGCTTCGGCGGAGATCTGGCCGGCTCCGGCTTCGGAACCGAAGGTCTCCTTGTGCCGCCCGACGAGGAAGAAGACGACTCCCGTGCCCTCAGGGTCGCTTTGGGCCAGTTGTCTCTGTTGGGGCTCGGGGAAGGCGAGGACGGCGGCGGAGCCCCAACAACAGGAGTACAGGACCGGAGTAACAATAACAATAATCACCACAACCACACCAACAATGTTGGAGGTGGCGGCGACACGTGCATTTTGCAAGGGAAGAGCAAGTTATGCGCTCTGTATGAGAGCTCAAGTGAGACGAAAGGACGAGGCTGCAACATAACAGAATGCGTCCCAGTGCCCAGCTCGGAACATGTGGCCGAAATAGTGGGGAGACAAGGTAAACCAAATCTAACGCTCCAAAGTTATGTTATAACGCTGTAAATATACTACGAACACACAGTGTTGTCTGGTGGGGGGTTTGCTTTTGTTCTGTACGTGTTACCTGGTGTTATTGACAAAGAAAAGGGAGTGGTGTTTTTTTTTTTTTTTTTTTTTTTTTTTTTTAGGCTACTCGAGACGTTGGGCTCCCACTCTTTCTGTAGTCCTGTTTCAAGTTCACATGCAGACCTAATGTATCGCTACGTTGTTATAACTCGCTCATTTGTGGTTATTAATATAAATACATTAATTGTCTTTGACGGGGTATCACAAAGCGCGAGTAAGAGCCTTACCTCATGGGCGCATTATTCCACATGCACGCCATCAATGTCAGCTCACACAGACGCACACGGGAGAGCACTTGCTTCCTTTGTCGTCTGAAACGCGCGAGACTGTACAAAAAACGCAACGTGCTTTTAATAAGTACAACGCTTTATCTTGTTACTCATAAAATTAACTAGTTCAAAATTATAGTTTTTTCCCCAGCAGGAGACTTAGCCTAGGCATATTCTTTACAGGTCTGAATTTGTTTCCCTCTAACATAATTTCAGTTCATTGTTTATGTTGCGCACTGCTCTAGTGACACAATTGGACAATAGAGCGAGCATTCCCCCACCTTTTTTTATTGAGTGAGTTGGGAAGTCAAATCCTACTTTCAAACTGAATTTCATTTTCAGATTTTTATCCCTTAAAGCCGATTTTGAACTTCAACGACGGCAGCTGTCAAACAAAAGGTGTCAAAGTGCTGGGATAAGGGGAGGGGCAGTCTATTAAAACAGCATCAGAAGGTACAGATCTTGAAGCGTGAGTCAGCTAGAAGCACAAACGTGAGGTTATTTACGTTGTCTGCATTAACTCTATTGTTATTGTTTTTTGTCTGAATAATTAGGGACAAAATACGACCAAGTAGTTTGACCCATTAGTGACATTTAAGCATTTTGGAACAAGCATGTATAATTTAATTTAACCAGCAGCAACCCTAAGATAGTTTTTACTCTAGCCTTAATGTATCCTCATTGTGTGTGGGTTTTTAGCTGTAGTAATGAGAGAGGTGTAGAAAAACCAGGATGGACGGATGGATTGTGAAATGAGAAAGCTGATTGGGAGTCACACCCAGGAAGCAGCACAAGGGCTCCTCCTGAGCCCCACTGCACCCACTCAATAGCACATGGCTGCCTGAGAAGTGTGTGCTTAGGGGTGGCGTCAGAGGTACACAGGACAAGACATCATGGCAAACAGTAACTGAATTGTAATGCTTCTGTTTCACAAAATTTACAGGTCCTCACAATGTCAAGTGGTTGAGGTACCACGTTATTTTTTTTATTTTTTTTCCTCCACTACTGTGCTGATGTAAATTTAGTTTGTATCGTTAAGTGCCCCTCATCTACCATTGCAGCTCTCGTTCGTTACTGTGAAGTGTAAGCTTTGAATTTTAATGGGGTAACTGAAGACAGCCGGAGGGTGGATCCAGTGAGCAAGCAAGTGCAAGCAAGAGGGCTTTTTCCTTGACCGGAAAGTGCTGATTTGGAGGGATTCAAGATTAGCTGCTTTTGATTCAGGGCCTCTATTAGTTTGTGATCCATGCCCCTCCCTCCCAGGGCATCATCATCATCATCATCATCCATCTGGTAATATGGCATGTGGAGCGTCCCGTCTGGGAGAAAGGGGGCAGATATGATTGTTCTCTCCTCTGTCAAAGTCACGGGCATTGATTCCTGAGGAGGCTCTTGGCGTCTTCATCCGAGACACTTTCATTAACACATTAGCTCGAGGGTGGGCTTTGATTTATTTCTATATATTTTTATTCCATGTTTGCACTCCGTAGAAGACAGTGACATTAACATATATGTCATGCTTTTAGCTCTCTTTCGGTGGCCATGTTTCTTTAAATATTTAAAGAAACTATTTATTTATGGTCCTTTCTAATTATTGCTGAGCAATTTGTACCAATTAACATGCCAAGATAAGGGAACAACTGGTCCTTGATCCCAAATATATAAGAGGTCTGTTATTGTAATATCTAGGATTGGCCACAAAGGGCATTTCTACATTATGAGTGTGTGCTGTTAAATCCTCATAGTGTCACATTCCTCGTCTGTACCACAGGTGTTCTGGCAGTAAATGGGTCTATTTAGCAGTATTAGGAAGACACCTCGTTCTCATCCAGAGGTGTCTTTCAGACCGTTTGATCTGTGTTTATCAAGTGCTTTTTCTGATGGCTAATGTGCGTGCTGCGTGATCCTAAGCACCTGGAGTCTAGATAGAGCTGAGATTTGCTATGATCTGGTTGAGTGGATGTCAGGTGATTGTTACAGGGCCAAACAAAAACATTGGTTTCTTTAAGACACCACTAGGGTTGGAAAGGCATGGTCAACTCATCAATAATGACTGCAGTGGTCCTAACCCAGATTTCTGAATGGAAATGCCCTTGCTGATGTAATGTTCTCCTCGCAGCATGTACAGTATTATAAACAGAAGCACGTATCCTGCTTAGAATACTCCTTTTGACCTCGAGGGTACTTGATCCTCCTCAACAATTACTCATTTATTATCTGCTTTGTCCTATTCTGTCGCTGCCTCGGGTGGTCTGACATAAAATAACATTAACCTGCACTCACTCACATGAAGACTGTACCCTAAAAGCACTTGCTACTGTAAGCTATTATATACTGATCAAAAACAGGCCAATAGCACAAAGATACATTGTGGTTTTAGTGTGGTATATTAAGGTCTGAAAGGAACTAATTGCCCTCTTGGGATACTAAACAGTTATTTAATATTGTTTGGCATTACACCTCTGTGTTAAAGCTTTGTACAATCTATATCACTAAGATGTGTGTCTGATTTAGTGAACATTCTGTTATACACCACCACTACCAATAATAATATGGCTGATTTAAAGGAGAAATGAGCTAATACACTTTTTGTCAAATTCAGCGAATATTTACTGAGCAAACATCAGTTCTGTGTGCGTCCTGAAAAAAGAATCTGGTGTTTCTACACAGCCCTGGCTCTGTAAATGGGAACACAAACAAAGTAGTGCACATTGCACCACACACCACTATCCTAGCCGTGACAATACGTTTTCAATGTGTGGGGCAGGGCGTTTGAGGGAGCACCCTATGGCATTGAGGAGAGAAGACTTTTTAGTTGGATTGAGTTCAAATATCAACAAGCTTTCTTCCGAATGACTGACTATACCTTTTAATTTAAAATTCCGCATTTCATTAAAAAGTGGCAAATTAGAGTTTGCTATCCTGTAATTCTCCAAAAACATGGTGTAACTTGAAACGTACATAAAAAAAGAAAACAAACAAAATGTGTTAATGTATTGCATTGCATCTCCTTATTTGGCTTTAATAGATTTACCTGCTGGTGTGTTTCGTAGGCTGTAAGATCAAAGCCCTTCGGGCCAAGACCAACACGTACATCAAGACCCCAGTCCGAGGCGAGGAGCCCGTGTTTCTGATCACCGGCCGCAAGGAGGACGTCGCGCTGGCCCGCCGCGAGATCATCTCCGCCGCGGAGCACTTTTCCATGCTCAGGGCATCGCGCAACAAGCTGGGCGTGTCCTTCAGCGGCTCCCCGCCCACGCCCCTGCCCGGCCAGACCACCATCCAGGTGAGAGTGCCGTACCGCGTGGTGGGGCTGGTGGTGGGGCCCAAGGGCTCCACCATCAAGCGCATCCAGCAGCAGACCTGCACCTACATTGTCACCCCCAGCCGAGACCGCGACCCGGTCTTCGAGATCACGGGGTCGCCGAGCAACGCCGAGCGGGCCCGCGAGGAGATCGAGGCGCACATCGCGTTCAGGACGGGCGGCCTGCACGACCACAACAACGAGAACGACTGCCTGGGGCCGGACGGCGGAAGCAGCCCGGCGGGCAGCAGCGGGGGCCTGGAGAGCCGGCTACAGCAGGTGTGGGGGCTGCAGGGGGGCCAGCGCAAGCCCCTCACCAGCAGCTACCGCCAGAACTTCTCCGAGAGCATGGTCGGAGGGGGGGGCGGGGGCGGCGAGGGGATCTACTCTAAAGGGAACTTCTCTAGCCCCGGAGAGAAGCCCTGCTCCTACTTTGGATCCGAGAGCACCCAGAGCTGGGGCGACCCCGACTACCCCAAACAGGTGGCCTTCTACGCCCAGCAGCGCTCCAAAAGCTTCGGCGGCCTGCCCCTCCCCCTCACCAGGCTGTCCCCGGGCCTGAATGAGCCCTGTGGCGGAGGCAGCACCACCAGCTCCTCGGTCACAAGCATTGTGGCCGTGGCAGGCTCACCCCATGCCCAGGCCCGCCGCGCCCACAGCGAGCCCACCTCATCCGGCGGGGGGTTCCCCGGGCGCCTGCCCGTGCCGGACTCGCCGCCGGCCACCGTGCGGGACTGCATGACATGCTTCGAGAGCAAAGTTACGGCCGCCCTGGTGCCCTGCGGTCACAACCTCTTCTGCATGGAGTGCGCCATCCGAATCTGTGAGCTCAACCACCCGGAGTGCCCAGTGTGCCACACCCTGGTCACACAAGCCATCCGGATATTCTCTTAAGGGAAGAAAAAAAAAACACATCTGTTTTTGTCATTTGTTTCATCAGTGTTTCTTCAATAATTATTTACTTTATTGTTATGGTTATTATTATTATAATACGTACTTTTTTTTTGTTTTTCAGAAAATTTTAAAACAACCAAGCAGATATTTTAGAAGGCACTGCTTGCTTTACTAAAAAGTATAAGAAATATTTTTAATTTTTTCTTTTATATATATATATATGCATATATATTTTATAAAAGTTTTGTTTATAAGAGAGGTATAGTTCCTTGCATTTTCAGTTTTTTGACTGCTGCTGTTTTTCATTCATGAATCACAGCGTAGGCAGAAGTAGATAGTAATGTGAACATTTTTATTATTGGAATTTTATTTTACCAAGTGGTTTTATATGGAGGATCATTGTTGGGATACCCTGACTGACCTGGAAAGCCAATATGTTATACTTAAAAGGAACAAAAAGATCAAAATTCCATTGCACCTTACAATCATCTTGGTCTGACATTGAATTGTCAATCATGCATTGAAATTTAGGGAGCTGATGGGAGGGGAAATTCACACATTTCTTTTAATAGTCACTTTCTTTCACTATAATCCACATAAATGGGTGATATTTTACATTTTAACAGATTGAAGGGAAGATTAGATTGGTTCCTGTTAAAGTGTTGTAATATTTCTTAAAACAAATATCCCCGTGTTCATCACACCTGGTAGTAAATCAGGTTAACAATTAATTGAGATAAGACATTCATCACTTTCTTATTTATATAGCGTTGAGTTAGATTTTATTATTGTCATTTTTCACAGGAAGAAATGAAAGCTATACAAAATATGTACGTAAAATAGTCTTTCTAATAGTCATTGGTTACACTTCAGTTACTGCAGCTTGTAAAAAAGACTCAGCAACGCTTTCTCCTCGTGGCATTGAAAAGCATGTGGTCCTTTGCTGGCGTTAAGCACTGATTTAATTTGTGAGGCCAAAAGCCTTGGAATTCATCCAGTTGGCTAGTCCTCGAGGTCTGTCTCCCCAACAGACTCGTTTCAAAGCCACCTTACCTGTGCTTTATTGTGTTGTATGGTCATTTGGCCAGCGAATGCCGACCGATGGACGAAAAAACGAGCATTTCTCTGAGGCGTACATGGTGTAAATAAGAGAGAGAATTAGTGCGTGGACAGGGGTTGAGAAAAACCTTAAGCATTTCCCAGAATCAGAATGCCATTACAATTTGCCAGCACAGTAAAATACAGAGGACCAAACCCATGACCACTCACTCCACGTCCACAATTCTAACTGCTTTGTATGCAAGCACGACTGGGTCTGTTGTCTCCCTTGTAATTAGCCGAGCTGCCCAGGAGCAGGTGTTTCATGGTACACTGTGACTGTGACCTCAAGTTGGGGGTCTCTTTCAGCCCCCCTCTCCATCGCTTTTCTTTGGGAGGAGCTTAGTCCCCCCTATGCTTACAGTTTGATGGTCAGCTTTGGAAGTAATGACTGCAGCCGCCCCACAATTCCTTACCTCCCGAGTGGGGTGCATTGTCTAGGCACGGTAGTGGCGTGGGTTGGGACATGGCCTGGAGCTGCTCATTGATAATTAGGCAAATGGGACGGTCCAGGTGCGGACCGTGTGGGGACTCTGGTGCTGTATTGGGAGGGGGGGGGTCGTACAGCATGGCTCCACCCCGCCATTACAAGCACACAGGGGGCTCAACAGAAAAGACAGACTGCTGCTGGGCGAATCGGACCCCCCCCCCTTCCATTTCTCCCTCCCCCCTCTCTTCCTCCACTACTCAGAGCTGTCCATACTAAGGAGAGGGGCCTCTTTTGTCCAAACACTTAGAAAAAAACATTTGAATAAAAGAGACTAGCTGGATTTGGCAGCCACTGTGAAATGAGGAGGCTTGGGAGCAAAAGAACATGATTTGTACACTTAGCTGTTGCTACATCATATTTGAGATTTGATGACACATAACTAGAAATGAAGGCTACATATTGTAGAGACTCTACCGACCCCATTTCATCCTCGTCTGTTTTTATTTCCTGTATTTACTTTTTTTTTTTACTTTCCTTCCCCTGCCATCTTTCTACTGTATGGGCCGTCCTGCAGCTGCCTGCTCACAAGGGACACCCAGGCCTCAGCCAATGACTGGCCAGCTTTGAGCTTCCAGAATGAAATCAGAGAATTGTAATTGACAGGAAAGCGGAGGAAACGCCCCATTTAGCCACCACTCATGCTGAATCAAATTACACACCCTCTGCGCCTGCCTCAGCCCCAGCATGGGGATTTCAGAGGGGATGGGGGAAGGGATTAAAAGCTGTTGAAAAGTCCCCCTCCTAAAAAAAAAAAACAATAGAGAGAGAACAGATCTTGTAGATCCAAGAAATGTTATGGATCATTCTTGTCTTGAGGTACTTCCACATGTGGGCCAGTAGTGATGACTGCACAACAGTGGCGACTCAGTGGGGCCCTATTGTTTTGTAGTGGAGAACAATTCAGCTCAGCTTCTGTCTTGAAATAGAACAAATAATTACAGTAGACTGACCCCCCTCCCACTTTCATATACTGTCTTATACAGTCTGAGGACTGTGAATAAAGCACTATCTTTCAGAGTATGCTAAATACTTTCAGTTGTAGAAAAAACGAGTGAGCATTTTGTGTTATAGGATGTAAAATTGCGGTTTGTTGTGAGCCTTCAATGTCAATTTCATGGCAGTGTGGACACTGTTTTTTTTTTTTTTAGCTTTGTCTTTTATTATTGTGGTTTCAATTTTTTAACTTTAATGTTTTTTTTTGCATTTAAGATGAATATTTGCCTCCACGTTGGCACACAGCTGGTAGCAACTTGGGCCGTATGAAAGTACTGCCCCCTAAAACAACCTTAGAAGTACCAGATTTTTGGGGAAAAAAAGAAAGAATGTGAATCAACCTGAGTGGCTGAGGATTAGAGGCCTTCAGGAAATAAGGCTCTTAAAAAACTTAAATAAGCACCTTATTACACAAATAAGCATTTCATTAAACCAAACTGACCACCGATGGTGAAGATTTCTCCATAGTTTTTGTAAGGTATGCACACAAGGATTCCCTATCATCTTTTGTATTACGGTTCTTGTTATTGCTAGTACTAGTAATTTGGGAGACCTCTCGTCCGTTCAGTCGTTGTTGATGACTTGGTTGAGTTTTGCACTGGTTTGATAAAGAGAGGGCTTATTGAATATACTCCCTTTTTAGACGCTGTATAAGTTCATGAGTATTGTACTTTATAGGAAAGGATTCTGAGCATCTATGTATATATATCGTTTTAGAACATCTACACAAAGGCCTATGTGAAACGGGGTCTTTATTTTTACAAACTGAAAAATGTCCTTTGCAATGTTTAAGTGGAAGAAATTCACAAATATTTCTGACTTTTTATATAGTCCCCTGATCCTGTGAATTATAAAAAAAAGTATATTACATAGATCCATACATGTGAGAAATATTATGTAAATGGATTAATGAGTATTTCATCCAAATATATAGATAATAAATTAAGCAGACACTACTATATACTGTAATGATAAATAGCCTTTATGAAACCGGTAATGTATAAATCCAAAAAATATAATAGAAAAAAAGAATCCCATTATGTGGAATAGCCTTTCCCCGAAACAGTTTGGATTATTACGTTTTATATATATATTAGGATGAAAAGCAATAATAGGACTATACTGGGACAACCATTAAGTCAGATCATAAAAATCATATGCCATTTCAGAATCTGCCCTTGATATATGAGGAAAACACCATTGCTTCAGTCTCTGCTCTAAATGCATTATAGGTTCATGACAATGTGGAGACATACTGTATGACTAATTAGCAACACTTTGAGACAGTAAATATTACTGTTGTGTTAATTAAGTTGTTAGTAAATAGCGATTGCTTAATTCCCCATCTTTTTTATGTTGATTATAAATCAGATTCAAACACAGTGTGCCAGCACAAACTTTATGTTGCCTGCCTTCTTAGTAGCAGTGACTTTGTAAGAATACCCAGACAGGGTTTAGACAAAACCTCATTGCGCTGTAAATGTGAACACTCAAGAGTAACGCTCTTCAAGAACACACCACGAGCACTGGTGCCTTTCCTATTTATCATAAAAAATGGTTTGGTGACTACAGTGGTGAAAGATTGGTTTTGTTTGACAGCTTGAAAAACTAGATAAGGCAGTAAGATGAGAGAGGGGACTACGTTGAGCTATACCTCTGATGCCCTTATTGCAGTTATTATGCTGTCCATGTGAAATGCATTGAGCCAAATGTTTTCTTTTTAATGCAAGTAGCAATTATTTAATTACTTTGTATTTACATACATATAAGGAGAAGCATATGTTAGATTAAGCATATCTCAAGACTATGTTTACGTAGTAAAAATGTTTCCGATGGCACTATTTGATACTTAACTGCTTTTCATCTGTGTTGTTTATCAATAAGGTCAAATGTAGCCAAAGAACAAAAAAGGAAATGCTCAAGATCACAAGCAGTTTAGTTAAGTTTTTGTTGGAAGATAAAAAATATTAAGGTTTAGTGACTTTGGGATGCTAAGGGTTAAAGAAATGATTAATTGTCTTGAAAAGCTATGATCCATTTTACTGTTTACCCAAAAAAGTCTTACAGAGTGCAGTCAATCAATGTCTGTGAGGGCATATAATGTTTCAGTATTGTAAGATAAGTATATTTCTACAGAGGCATCAATAGCTGACTTGCTACTCCCCAAAGAGGCCAACTGTAGTAAATCACTGCAACTAAGGTGTAAATGGCCTTTGAGTAGTTTTCAATTACGTAGACTAGCTTTTGAAGATACCTGCTCATTTGAAACCCTTGACCTTTCTATTAAAGTAAAAACACGGGGCTCTATCAAGAATGGAAAGACTGAAGTTAGAAGTTTGACAGGGTGGACATAATTCAGATTGAAAATGTGATTTTAAAGACCCTTGAACTAAGCAGTGATCCATTATGTAAAAGAATTTCCAGTGTAATTGTACAACACTGTTTGGATATCAGGGGTCTACAGTTTTCGTCATTATTGTTTAGGAAGCAATTAACTGCTTTCTTAAGTTTAATTGCATGTTAGTAAAATATAGTTGAGTAAGTAAGATTTAATAGAAAATGTAAGATCCCATTATAAATTCATCAATCTGAAGTGTATAAAAAGCTTTAAGTCCTTAAAATGGAAGTCAGCTTAAACCCGTATATTTACCTTGTAGTTTGACTAATCGATATAAAAAGTTTAATAAAAATGTTATGAATATGCTAAGATATAAGGTTCATTTATCCAACTCACCCAATATGAAATACACTTTGATTCAGTGTGGGAAGAAAGGGGTGGATAACAGTGACATTTCATTTATTAATTTCTTGTTAGTATTATTTACAATATTGTATTAAGCTTACTATAATAGTAATGGTAGAAATTGTTGGTGTTTTCTTCTCTTTATATGAAATGTTCTTTATGCATTTATGTAGAATCCCTTTTAAGGAGTGATAGGAAATCCTTATTTCAAATCGATGCACTTAAGCAATTTTACCAACCTGTCTAAATCACACACTGAGAAAGTACTGCATTTGAATGTAAAGATACGACCACTCAAACTTAATGCACTCCTTACGCTTATTGTTTTCAGTTGAAAAATGAGCTTTAATTTTTGTTTCTGAAAAGAATTTGTGAGAAGTTTTCACCGTATATTTGAGTTCTTCCACATACATTTATAAAAACGAACTTAAAAATAATAATAAAAAACATAGTACAGTTTCTCAAATCTATTTTGCTAACATGGGTTATTATTTCTTAGAAAGCGGAGGAAAAGTCAGTATCTGGATGTTATTTATGAAAAATAAAAATAGCAACATATTTATGAGTAACCTTGAGACATTTTGTTTTTTAATTAAAATTACAAGAAGTTAATATATTTCTAAACACAGGGAAGTCAGTTTCTACTAATAAATATGAAAGTTTAGAAGTTTTATTTATGAAAGTTATGGAAACTCACCTTTCCAGCTACTTAACAGTAGCTGAAGTTAACAATGCGAGTTCCCAATATCTTAAATCTTAACTTCAGACACGCACTATTTCCAACATCAGTGCATTCATGATGGAATAATGACAGAAAATAATATAATATTTTTTAGGATTTGGAGATATTTTAGTCACAGAGAAACAATTTTGTGCCTCGATTATATATTTTTCTTGCATCAGCATTCTTTGTGAAGTGCTGCTTGCTATAACCCTTTCCCCCCTTCAACTAACCCCACATTACTGACTGATCCCATTACTCATTTTCCTCTGTAATCTGGCTTTTACCTAGCAAACGTATATAAAACATAATAGGACTGCAACGCTTGGAATGAATGAGGTAGCTGTGTCCCTTTCCAAAGGGCCACACATAACTTTCATGTGTGAATGAAACACACTTTTATTCATACATTTCGTATGTCTACTACTCGGGCCAGTTTGCGATCCGTGGCGAAAGCATAATTAGCTTCAAGAGGAGAAAAGCCTTAATGCGCAAGTTTCTCTAAATGTGTTAATGAGACAGGGTGCGCTAATTGAGCAGACATGTAATATCTGAACAGTGCACCGCGTAGTAGATCTATGTAACTAGCTACACATATAAACACACACAAAACAAATTCATATCTGTAATAGTTTGCATGTATGTTGTATGGTCACTTAGATGGGAGATATGGCTTTGGGGCCACTTCAATATAGGCCTTCTTGGGCCATTTCTCCTCTGTAGATTTTCATAGTTGGAGCCTCTTTGGAAAACCCAAGTAAGTTGTGGAGTTTCAGGTCAGGCAGAGACCATCTCAGCCCCTTTGTCTTTATGTCCATACTTTTTACATTTTTGTGTGGAAATAAAGCCGAGCTGTTAGCACCCAAGCACGTGGATTGACAAACCTATCTCAAATTGATGTTTAATAAGACACCTAAAGAATTACACAACATTGGCCAATATTCTGCCACCTGTTAAGCACAGGGACTGAAGCGGTGCCTGCTGGGAAAACTCCCAACCTCTTCCAAAGAGGCCATTACAGTCTGACAGTATGTCTTTTGGTAGCGTTTCCGATTCTTCCAGCACAGTAGAGGTGTTTCATGCCGGTCTAATAGTGGTCTTAGTGCATTCGTTTTTGGGCTAGCTTCAGCTGGCAGTAGTTTCTGGTTTATCTGTGAACAGTAAGAGAGGGTTCCTCATGTGGCTCTCTGTGGCTGAGATTCAACTTTGATGGATGAAAAAAAAAAAAGAAGAAAAAAGAAAAAAAAATCTTTGAACTCTGTTACAGTGTGTCGTGCCCTCACAAGGCATGTGATATTGCAGGTTTATTTCTTATAGCACATGTTTTTTTGTGAATTACATTTTCTGGAACATTTTTATTATTGTATCTGCGCCATATTAGTTTTTGGTTCTTATTTTTCCAAGATTCAAGATGTATTGTAAATGTTTTTAATAAAACAAAAAAGAAATCATCTCAAATGTAAAACAAGGTGTGCCATTGTTTCTCCACAGCCCCAAGTCCACATAAATGTCTGCAATACTTGTGTTGTGATTATTAATTCACAAGTATTTCTAGGACAAAATTGTTTTAGCACACTTTTGATCCAACGTCATAGCTTAGATATATTAGAGAATTTGTAATAAAAACTAATAAGTTAGTAAATTAAGGGTACCCAAACTAATAACATTTATTTGTACATATGTTGTGCTGTCCAAATATACTGATCAGAAGTAAGCTTTAAAAATGTGTAACCTACACCACCCAGTGGAGAACATGTGAAGTTGACAGACATGAGGTTTGAGGTCTACAAAATCCTATGCAGAATAATCATTTTTTATGTGCAGCTCCTTTGGCTTTAATAATGCAAACCCCACCACTACGTCTCCTCCTCTCGAGCAAGAGGATCAAGATAAGTTTACCCCAATTAGAAAAATAAAAATTACAAGTTACAGTTGGGGGGCACTCCTGAAGAAATCCCAGAAGGCAGAAGAATCCTCTTCCACTTAGACACTGTACCGAGAGGAAAGTAGGAGAGCTGGTGGGCTGTAGAGGATTTCATTTACAGTAAAACAAGCTGCCTAGGGTGTATCAGAGACCACAGTAGGGCAGGGCTGAGTGCCCTCACTATCCCATCCCTTGAAACATGATCCATCCCAGCTAGCAGGCAGGCAAGCAGGCAGGGCAGTCCAGTCCAGTCCATCCATTTTAACCGATCCCCTCTCATCCACCCTCAGGTTGAGGGTTGAAATAGTGAAATGCCAAAGCAGTTATGAAATCCCATCTAGACCTGGCCCTCAAGAGCAAAACCCATTTGAGAGAGAAAAAGATGCCTTGTTCCACAATTAGCAAGACCACGCAAAAGCTAAAAACACAAGGGCACTCTTTACAATAAAGAAGTGTTTATAAATTTAAAGAAATCAAGTAGAAATCAGAAAAATCAAAACCACCCAGAGTTTATATGCTGTTGGCCAAAAGAAACCATAATCTGTTCAATAAATATAAGCGATACATGCACTTAAAATACACATTTGGACTGAAGGTGCAGACAAAGGGCACCCAGGCTGTTACGTTTTTATTTCTTTCTCGTTTTTTTTTTCCTTTCTATTTATTAACCTTTTTCCTGCTTATGGGGAACTGAGGAAGAGCTGCAGGCGGTTTGAATCTAGATTTCAACAGCTCACAATAAAGGAGAACGTGACGAGATACAAGGAGACCTTATAACGTGCTCAATTTCTCACTTCGTACAGAATCAATCCGCTCATGTCCTTTCATATTCAAAGCTGATCAAGCCCCAAGCAGAACGGCAAAGCTTAACCCATTGGATATGGGCAGACCTCTCGCTTGAGAGAATACAGCAAAGATGTTACGGATGCAAAAATCATCCGCTCCTGCTATCTTGCCATTGCATTTCTCTCTTCCCCTCATCTGTTTATCCAAACTTCTATATAATCTCTCCATCCCCTCTGAATTACCTGCATTGTATTACACTAAACAATCCATAAAGCAACAACATCCCAGATCAAACCCAATACAAAAAAAACACAAAACAATGTCCCACAGTGCAACGGCTCTCTCAGTCTCCTCTGTCCAACGTCTTGTCGGTTTCTCAAAAACCTGGAGGTGAAGCTGGAGGTCAGTGGTGAGTTCTCAGTTGTTCTGGCAACAGCCACCCTGCTTGGCTGAGTTCTGCGTAGGTTGGACTGTGATGGGGACTACATTGGAGCCCGGTGAGAAATCAGAGTCATTGCGTCCAGATATCTGCCTTTGTGAGACAATGTTGTAGATGGCTGTGGACATAAGGCAGGTTAAGAGGGAGTTCGTGGAGACTCAGGTAAAACTAGGCTGGACTACATGAACTATCCAAGCTCCTGTCACACGTTAGCATAAGCCTGGCTGCTGACAAAGATTTTAACAGATCATTAGAAATCAGCACCAGATCAGTATCAATTACCGTTTAGGTTGAGCAAGACTGACCTCTGATCATCTTGCATCCACTTTACACACCTGGGACATCTATTCCACTCCAGTGAATGTGGAGTTCAGTTCCTACTAGTGTGCTCGCACACCGCTAACCCCCTCCGTTTCCGCCTTAATGAGCTAATTAACACAGTCGTTAGCTCAATAGTTGGTTTTACTTTTTTTTTTTTTTTTTTTTTTTTTTTTTTTTTTTTTTTTTATGAATAAGAAATTACTGCCGAGGGTGGGCCGTGGGTAGAATGGCTAATTGTTTCAATAAAGGCAGGGGGATTTGAAGCAGAAGCAGCAACATGCCAATGACAAGTGGCTCACAGACCCAAAGGAACTCAACTAGATTCAGTATTTAACTGTTAAAATGCTGTATGTACTGCCACTAAACAAGTCACGCATGTGAACTGAATCCAGTGCCTTATTAAAACCACACAAATGACAGCATTGTGGGGACTAATTGATAGAAAGAAATACAAGCTCTTATTGGTTTTCTGGTGAAGGCCCTCTTGACTTCTCATCAAGCATGCTTTCCATTTGGTAGGCGGGATGTTGCTGCCATCTCGTGGTGATGTTGTGCAAAACACCATATCTGGCTCTTGGATGCAACAATATGGTATAGTCTATAGCATAGCTTACATTAACCCTTGTAATGTACTCCGGGTCAGAATGACCCAAATCACTAGTGGCAGATAGAAGGCGCTAAACCTAATTTTACAGCTTACACACACATATGATGTGCACTGCTGACACAACAAGGTG
>JAODUG010000008.1:3926187-3953701 GCA_027564795.1 Aphredoderus sayanus
ATCATATGTCTGTGTAAGCTGTAGAATTAGGTTTAGCGCCTTCTATCTGCCACAAAGAGCTAGTGCTTTGGGTCATTTTGACCCGGAGGACGTTACGAGGGTTAAAACATAAATTAGGTAATGATATGAGACTTTACACACTATAGTATGCATGTTAGCCAACTGACACTATAACATGGATCTGTTGAACTTTGGAAAGTTACACCCCTCACAAATGTACACACTTGATGTTATCTGTCAATCTAATTTACACTTTATTCTGCAGGGGATTTATGAAAACAAACTGACCGCATCTGTTGTTTATGTAAGACAGCTAGCAGCTGAAGCCTACAGTGTACCAGGAAACTAGTACAAATGTTGTAATATCTAGAGCTCTATATCAAGAGCTCTCCTACTCTAAAACATGTATTACATTGCTTTTAAAATGAGGGTGGTTTTAGGACAGCAGTATATTGTCCAACTAGGGCAAAAACCAGCATACAAAGGGAAATTAAAACACACCAGCACCTTGCTACTGTCCTAATTCTTGAACTGAGTATGGTGGGAAGGTTTTAACTGAAAAAAAGAAAAGAATTCCCACCTGTAAACTAGCCACTTCATTGTTGCCAGTACCTCTCTCTGACTGGCTGATGGAAGTTCCATTGTCAGATGGCAAGGGCCTGTATCCAATGAGAGGTACATCGCTTGATTCTACTCCCGGAAGGTCGAAACCACTTGTTCGCATACTACGGGGGATCATCATGTCAAGTGCTGTGGAGATAGCAATCAGACATGCAGGCAGATCAACACTATGCTCAAAGTATCACTGGGCATCACAATAACATAAAACAAATTAAGTAATAACACCAGTTCTTTGTCTTGATTATACATAGTTAAGGTTAATAAAATATGGCAGTTAAAGCTGGCCTGTTAGGTTTTGTGGAAGTTCCCTTAAAGAGAAGCACACACTGAATGTCAAAATGTGTATGCAAATGAGTAGATGACAAAAGTGATCTGCATTACTTATTTAGATCAAAATTCACAGGTGAAGTTTTATCTTTTGACATGACCCAATAAAGGGCTTTCCATTTAAATGTTGAATTTGCATTATTCTCAGATGTAACTGTTGTTTCATCTTCCTATGACTATATTAACCATGTGAAATAATGATGTATTTAATGTCCATGGTCTAATTTTCAAAGGTGAAAGAGTCATTCAATGTAAGAACACTGCATCAACATAATAGAATAAAAAAACAGTGTGTTGTTGTTATTGTAGGGGGCAGGGAGGTTGGGCAGGTAATTTGTTTAACATGATTTACATTTCATTGACCCTGTGCCAGGGTCAGAATTTGAATTCTAGACCCCCTTCCATCGTCAGGTTTTAGATGGTGAAGATAAACATATAGAAAACACACATTCGGGAAGAGAGTCATATGGGTGACAACCACACAAAGAGAGGAGGGTAAATAAATTATCCACTAGCTATCTTCCTATGTGAGGCAACAACATGTAGAAGCCAGCCTTAATCAGTATAATAAATTGCAGTTTCAGCAAGGCATTTAGCAGAGTTTGCCATAAAAATGAAACCAGGTTAAGAAAAGTATTGTGCTCTGGACTGTCTCCTAACAACAACAAAAACAAATAAATATATATTAGGCTACTACATATTTTCTATTAAAATGGCTTTAATCCAGGTACAAAAATAAAATTAAAAAAACATTTACTGTGTGCTGGAGTGTCCATTATTTATCCATTACTTCGATTTCTCTTAATTCTCTCAATACACTTTTACCATTATGACAGCGACACAGTGCCCAAAAGTTCCTTCATGGCTGAAGTTTGTGCCATGACCAACAGATAAAAATAGGTCTGAATGCTTCCTATTTACGGGCTCAGTGATCAAAGCAAACAACCTATGACTGGGGTGAGGCGTACACACACAACTGTAACTAGGTTACAGTCAGTCACACCCGATAATTTTCTATCTTTTCGAGAAATTCAGCCATACGGTGGTGCTGTGTTGCCTGCTATACCGAATTCTATCACAACGTAAGCTGCACAATAAACTATTCACTGAGGCTGCGTGAAAGTTTGTGTGTAATTATTGTTTCGTTTAGTTTCAGTAGATAGCATATTATAGGCCTACCATGCTTAACGATTATGAAAAGGCGTGTTCTGTTGGAAAGACAGCAGAAGGGTATGGAGATTAATCGTTGCAAAAGGGAAATGAACTTACTGGTAAAGCGAAGTCACCTCGATCAGCTGGATGTCAGACTGTGGTCAGCTGAATTCCGACATTGGTTGGCTGCTGTATTCTGCCGTATAGTGACACACTGTTCACACGGGAGTCGCACCCATCTACACCGTATACCGACGACGAGTAGTCTTTCTCGCTATCTCTACTTCCACGCTGCTCGGCTGACAAGCCGTGGTCGGCTGATAAAGCTCTAGGTGAAACTGCAAACTCCCTCTTTTTCCGCCATCCTCTCTTCTGTAGCTTTCCTCTTGAGGCGCAGTTCCTGTATGTGTACGCAGCACTCGGCACTGTGGCAACCGCCTATGGTCACTACAATCACTCTTCTAGGTAATGTATGTCTGTCCAAGGCTCCCTTGGGAAGGGGACTTTGGGGACTTACTGGAGAATGTGACCACGTTTAATACCGTCGCAGTAGACCGGAACGTATGTACGCATCAAGCTCACGCAGCGCAATGTCCATGCAAATAGCTTTCAGACAATGAGAATTATCATTCAAAAGTATTTTTTTCTTCTGAGAATTAAATAAAGTGGAATTGTTATTATTACTCTTTAGTCATAATGACTACGCATATTACTGATTTACTAAAACATATCTCCCACATAGGCCTATATTTATTTATTACAGTAATAACTGACCTAACCCTACAGAGGAAGAGAGCTTTTGAGATACTGCTGCCTTAAACTTACAGCCTAGTAGGCTAGTTTCTAGGCGACAAAACAGTGTAGAAAACAGCCTATATACCTATCTGTATTCCAGGCTTCAACAAGGCAATATACTATTTTCATAATATTCATTAAAACAATTATTATTATATTTGCCTATTTGTACAACCTATAGCCTAATCGTTTGATCAGATACGGCCAGAAACTAAAACATGTCCTAATTGAGTATAGTTTGAGTAGGTCGACATCTAGTGGAAAAACTGCAAACTGATATTATATTAGTCTTTCATGCCAGGAGCCATTTTGAACTATATGAACATAAAGATTATTCTCTTGTGCTTTAAAACACAAAAAAGCAGACATCCAAGAAAATAAAACAAATATATTATTTGTTTTGCAGACACTCTGGTGACTGCTAAACAATGCACATGCGTTCTGTTGATATGAACCTATGCGTGCCCACTGCACCATTGCAAAGATAATCTATAATTGTATTAAGACAGTGTTCCTGTTAACATTACAAAATGTTGGTGTGCATGGAATCAATTGTTTTTATTTGACTAAGGCCTGTCAGAGACACAAACGGCTGTTTGTCCTGGTAATAAGTCGAAAGTCTCAAGTGATGAATATATTACATTGTCGTAATGCAATAGGCCTAGTATATTCTATTTTACACAATATTCCAACGCAGTGCATTCTGGGATCACGTGTCCTTCAGTTTGAAAAATACCACACCTATATTTAATTGTGAATTGTGGCAATCCTTTCTCTAAATATAATGTGGCTATAGATGATCTTTTCGTGATAGGTGATCTAATGGAATTCCACATGAAAGCAGACACCCATATTACAATGCAGATGTGGTAGCCTAAACGAGTTGTCATTTTGGACATACATATAGGCTACAGGCCAACTATGTGTCCCATATGTGGAATTTCACAAAATTTTCACATCAACTATCTCTGACTCTACAAGAAAATACATATTTACAACACTATAAAATTATCCAGGTTGGACTAATTAACAAAAGTGATTAAATCACAAACGTGGAGATACGTGGATAGGGCGCAAATGTCTTGGGAAAGTTAGTTCTAAAACTTTCTCCACGGATCCTAAACTTCCTTATGGCCTTCAGTTCCAAGAGACCAATTAATGAGGCGGCAAAACTTCCTAATTGGCCACTTAAGCCTTGGTGGTTCCACTGAGTCCGCTGCCTTTCAGCGCAACACCGCGCCTCCCCTCAAAACAACACAATCCCACCTTGTCGTAGCGTGTTAGGGTCAAGTCGTCGACCGAGGGAAGGTGTTTTCGCGCTGTTCGTCGGTTCCCCCCTCGACATCTCCCTCCCACTCTATCTCGGTGTTTTATGTCTGCGTCACAACAAGTCGGTAGAGAGAGAGAGAGAGAGCGAGAGAGAGAGAGAGAGAGGCAGGGATGATGGCGTCTCTCGCGGGTTGATCCTCGTGTTGCTCTGACAAACGCGCCTAATAGCGTCAGGAGGTGGAGGTGGAAAGAGAAGCAAGCCGACGGGAAAATGACGAAACGGCACCACGGAGGACGGACAAAGTGAGGCGGACAGACGGACAGACGCCTTTCCCCCCAATGACGGCTTGATTGACATACGCGCCTGGCACGGGGACATATATGCACACATCCACTTTTGCACACACGTAGGCTGCTAATCGGAGCGGGCTGTAATTGGGCACGGGAGACCACGGGAAACCCACCATTTAATGTCCAGCCTGCCCAAGAATCGCGGTGACCCCAACAGAAAGCAGTTCGACTTGACAGGTACATTTGCCGGCACCTCCTTCACCCATCTTACTGTAATGTGGCTAATTCTATTGATTCCATACATCCAGTGTCTTCCTAGACACTGGTTCCAGTGCATGCACTGGAACAAATGCCTATGTGCAGGAGATCATGCCTGCACAGTCTATCCCCTGGCTGTATCTATTCAAGTTTGTAGTTTTTTTGTTGTTGTTGTAGATGTTCAGTGAGCCTGGGTAACACTAAAGTGTATGGCAGATGCTTGAAGTAGCTGTAGCCTACAGCGTCTCATCAAACTGTATTGCAGCAGTCACCATGCAGTGGTTTCTGCGTGTTTGGTCAAGTGTGCGGTAATCATTTGTCCTGCTCTGTGGTTGTGTGTGTGTGTGTACTCACTCATCTTTCTATCTGGTGGAAACAGGCAGTCGCTATATGCTCAGTTTGAGGGGGGAATTTAACCCCTTGCATTGAGATCGCCTGCCTTGAGAGTGCAGGGGCCGTAAAGCCTCAGTCAGCAACGGCAGAGTATTCAGCGAATAAATCGGATTTCCATTTCACACGAGTCTCTCTCTCTCAATCTCTCTCTTTCTCTCTTTCTCAATCTCTCCCTCTCCCTCTCTCCCACCTCATCTCTGTGTGTGTGTGTGTGTGTGTGTGTGTTTCCTCAGGATGGGGGGAGTAAGTGAGGGAGATGATGTGTTAGCTCGATGGAGTGATGGACTGCTGTACCTTGGCAATGTGAAAAGGGTAAGTGTGTTTGCGTGTGCGTGTGCACGTGCGTGTGCATGATGCGTGCGCCCAGGCACTTGTTAGTATGTGTGAGTTTGAGCCATGTGCAAAGACTGTGTGTT
This sequence comes from Aphredoderus sayanus, assembly GCA_027564795.1. Classification (NCBI taxonomy): domain Eukaryota; kingdom Metazoa; phylum Chordata; class Actinopteri; order Percopsiformes; family Aphredoderidae; genus Aphredoderus; species Aphredoderus sayanus. The sequence continues at coordinate 3,931,710 of JAODUG010000008.1, forward strand.
TGTCTTTGTTACTCACCAAGTGTGCACATCTGGATTTAAAAGGCTGCTTTTTAGATTAGTCAATTATTCTGTTGACTGGCTGTGTCTCCTTCAGGTAGATGGAGTTAAACAGTGCTGTCTGGTGAGATTTGAAGACAATTCAGAATTCTGGGTCCTCAGAAAGGACATTCACTCTTGTAAGACAAACTTGTTTTGTTCTCAGAAAATTAATGTAAATAATCGCTTGTTGTTTTGGCATGGTTCATTGTGTAATTTCCTGGAGAATCCCGTAGATTGTGTATTACTACACTATTGCTACTTGTTTCTACAAATGAATGTCACTGTCATTGAAGCTATTTGACTTTCTCCAAATCTGAATGAATACCAGTGTTTTTTATATATTAAATATAATGTTTTGTTTTGTCCATTGTAAATGTAAAATAAATGTCAAAGCAATTACATTTGTGATAGAGGTTATAAAGTTAGTGCTCTGGATATTCAGATGGGTGCTCTTTTTGGTGTAATTAGTGTATTAAAAACGCATTAATGAATTTATTAGCCTAATGACTCCAGGGAAATGGCGCCACCACTCTGGTGATTGTAAAGTGAAGTGAGGGCAAGAGTGGTGCTATTTAGCAACTGTCGAATATCTACTTATCAAATAAATGTAATTCTGAAAGGGGATGGAAACATTCAAATCAATGAAGTGGCAAAGAACAAAGTGAATTAATATACATAAATTATTGCTTTTCACTACACATACACCAACACTGACTTTATTTTTAACTCTGCCCTTCTCTTTCTGTTCCTTCTCTTAATTTATCTGTCTCTCTGTCAATCTCAGTTGCTGCTGGAGTGGAAGATATTTGCTGTATTTGTGATGCCCCGCCTCTTAAAGAACCACTCATAAATTGTCTTAAATGCCGTCATGGTACGTACAGCGAGCACATCCCGTAATGAACTGTATACAACAAGTGGCACAGATATGATCCTGTCGAAGTCTCAGCAATTAAAAATATACTTTGGAATACTGTATGTTGTGCACTTTGAGTTGATAAAGCAGATAATGCAGCTATCAATTATTTTTACATACATACATCCTGAAATTGCTAAATCCATGTTTACCCAGCGTTGCTTTATATCTACTTAGAAACGTAATCAACAGAAAATCTAAAGTTGTCACTGAGAGGATCATAACTGCCATGTTCAAATTATTGTACATTTAGCAATGGCTAGTGTCTTTATGCTTAATCACCAAAGGTGCATTTTCATTAACTTTGAGGTTCACTCACCTTGGAAACACATTTTTATTAGAGTATGCATTGCTTTGTTTTACTTCTACGATCGATATTGTCCTTTAGTGTATAAGTTAATAGAAAATGTTACAGTTGGGGTTACCTCCAAGAATTGATGGTTTTATTAACAAAAATAAATGGTTCACATGAGCTTTTTTCATTCTTTTAGATAGTGGAGGTTCTCATTATCACTGCTACAATCATTAAGGTAGTATTACTAATAGCTCTGTCAGGATTATAATGGGATGATATATACTTTATTATCCTCCATGTCCAGTGGCGAGAGATGGTTTCCTGCGGTTTCAGTGTACACCCAGTGTCATTTGACGTGATAGCACTTCATTAATTCCCCGGGAGGGAAATTCCTCTTTCTGGGGAGAGCAGGGAAAGAGTGGAGAAACACTTGGTCAGCTGGTAACTGTAGCACCCAAGACCAGATGGTTCTCTAATATCTTCAAGTATAACCTCTACTGAAACAATTCTGAAGACTCATGAAGAGATCTAACTGAAGACCGCCCTGCTGACGGACAGTTTTGCCAAACACGCCCTGCCATACTTTTAAAATGAAAACTTGCACAAAATAACTTTTCAGTGGGTCAGTTATTATTTTGAAGTTACCCTTTTTCAGATAAATGACTAACAAGATATATAACCTGAAAAAATAAAAGCACAATCCGTAACAGCGGGCGAAAGCCTTTGTAGTCTGCTTCAAACGCCGACCCTGTCAGAGCAAGGTTGTTACCCATCACCCTCATGTACGCCTCTGGTCCATTTAAATTGAACAGACATGGAATGCATAAGGATCGGACATTAATGGAAATGGCGGCATGTATTTAAGGACATCCGTAAAACAAACAAGAGCCATACGGGAACACTGCGGTACTATGGCATGGCTGTCACTATGGCAGACCTGCTGTCTGGCCTCTAAATGCAACTTAAACGCTCCGTTTCCTCCCCTCTATTACAGGTTATCATCCCGAGTGCCACACACCGACTATCGAACCGGAAGCTGACAGTGATTCCTGGATATGCCGGCAATGTGTCTTTGCAGTCGCAACTAAGGTCGGGCTGCTAATCTTTTCCTCCCGCACCCAGAGGGGTCCAATAAATCAGGTTTTGGTGCAACTACATTAATTGTGTTTTGGTAATTGATGAATCAAAGAAACAGATAACTCTCCTATTTACTTGAATATTGGCTGCCAATCAATAGTTCAGAATTAAAAAAAAACCAACAACAACAAAGAAGTCAATTTAAAGTCAATCAATCATGTGCAGATGCTTAGACGTAGAGATGAGACAGGACCATTGTGGTTAATTGTTAATCGCTCAATGTCTGAATCTCATTGTCCAAGCTTCCTCTGTCTTAGACGCTATCTCTCACAGCTGACCTAAAATAAAATGAGACAAATTGCTTTTTCTGGGCCGCTCCCCACAGAATGTAATCTGTCTCCTTTCGTTGCTCCGACATGACAGTCAATGGAAGGGTCACCAGCCAATCAAGTCTGCCCAAATTGTGTTTCAGAGAGGTGGGGCCCTCAAAAGAGGACGCTTTGCCCGGCTCATGCAGTTCATGAAACTACGGCTGCCCTATCAGCTGTCGTCTTTAGACTGGGACCCGCAGCACCTGACCAATCAGCAGCAGTGTTACTGCTACTGTGCCGGACCTGGCGAGTGCGTACTGGAAATATAGTGTATTATTATCACTAACTGCAGTGATTGGCTCATCTTTCTGACGCTCTCTGATGTTGTTATCTCTTACTGGACAACTTTTAATAACATTAAAATTACATTATTACAATTGCAAAAGTAATTATGAGACATTTATACAGTATGAAGCCTTTATGATATCTTTGGACAATATTGCAGAAGCCAGATAAAACTACATTTACAACTGTTTATATGAATATGAATTTGATTTTTCAATGGCAGGTGGAACCTGAAAATGTTGCAGTGTGGAAGTTGTGGCCAGTGGTTCCATGAAGCCTGCACGCAATGTCTAACCAAACCTCTGTTGTATGGGGACAGGTAGGTGGAAGTGGTAATCCCAGGTTCTTTTCTTAAGGGGCAGTTCCGTCCAAATTAGACCTGGACATAATTGTCCAATCTCTCCCATTTGTTTGTGGCCATAATCAAATCAAACAAAAAGTAGTGTTTGATTTGAACTTCTTCTGTTCAGAGCAGTTTATATTGCTTTAGAGAAAAAGGGGCTACCCAGTCTCTCCCAGCTTTTCCCAGGAACAAGTCCATTAACATATGTTTGTAAGAATTTATAGAATCCCCAAAACAAAAGTATTAATTGCTTAATTCATCCTCACCTCTGTGGATTATAGAAATGTACTGTGTACTTTAAATGTATACTGTGTGTGCATGTGTGTGATGTGTGTCTATATACAGTATATACTGTATATAACCAATAAAAACAATTAAACTACTGTACCATTATCATCTTTATTTCAATAAACCGTGTGCAGTTAAATGCATAGAACTAAATGTTAAACTACAAAAAACACACACATCACTGCATTCCCTGCAGATACAAATACAGCATGCTTTTAAAGTAAGCAGATACTGTATGGTGCGAGTTATACAGCTACTGTGTAGCATGTATACAGTATGTACAGTATAACAACCTACAAATGGCCAAAGGAACTGAGAAAAGGAAATATGCTAACCATGTATCAATTCTATAAAAGTTGATACAACAACTGGCTCTGCTGGATCACAGGTTTGTCCAATCTCCTGCCCAGTATTTCTTTTCCAAGTGCCTGCCCTATTCAAACAGTTTCAGTAGCCATCTCCCCGGATGGTTCTGTGCATAGAACAACTGTATATATGGCGGTGTGTAACAACCATCTAGAGTGTCATCTTATATCTGTTTAAGATATATATAATTTCACAAATGAGTCTTCCCATCTGAAGAGTTAATCAGAGTTAATCAGGTGGAGGGCATGGGTGGAGCTAAATACATGGTTAACACTTCTACGTTTGGAACCGGCTTTTCCCAGCCTCTTCAAATTCCAATAGTATAGGATGGATACCAAGGCAGGCAGTTGTGATTTTGCTGCATCTCACGCGAGCAATAAAACGTATTCATCCATTATGTTATTATTGTCATTAGCCAGCTGTGTGCGTCGCTGAGGCTCTACGCCCCCCTCCTGACATCTTGCTACTGCCAAGGCAGTCAGAGGAGGAACAATAAGAGGGATTAGGTTTAGATTGACGCCCAGGTAGAATGATGCACGGTTGTGGCAACATCTGCTGAGCAGGTGATGGAGAAGGGGAGATCACAAATAGAATAGTAAACGTGCACTGCCGCCAGAGCCAGCCTGTGCTGCCTGCTTTGTCTTTCTGGATGACCTTCAGTGCACAGATGCATAAGATGGACTTAATGCGCACCCTGCTGTTGACGTCTGCTGTCTGTTGTGGTCTGCTGGATGTGAACCGTGAACCGTGGTTCAGGGTCACACAAACGTGATTTATAGTATAGCAATAGATGGTGGCATACCTGTCAGTTTATTTCAGTTAATATGTTATTTGTTGCTGGTATTCAATTATAGTACGTCCATCAAACTGGGTTTTCCGACGACAAGGAATGGCGATTTTCTTACTGCCTAGTCGCCTCTATTAGAACAGATAACAACTTGCAGCTCTCTTTTGACTCAAATTGTTTCCAATGTGTTTCACAGGTTTTATGAGTTCCAGTGTTGTGTGTGTGCGAATGGACCAGAGACCATCCAGAGACTGCCCATGACCTGGTGAGGTTATACACTCCTGTAGTTACAACATTGGGCACTACTTTGCAACCTTAAGTCCAATTGGTTACAATATACAAGCCAACAAGTAGCCACCAGTAGATTACTGGTATGCTGATGTTCCATTTTGACACAGATAAAAGCACATGGTGTTCTTGACACATATTTTAAAGGTCCAATCCTGAATTATGTTATGGCGCCACCCGTTTAGTATTGGCAGCTTTAGGGGGAGGGGTAGAGAACAGTGCAGGCCTATGACAGTGGATTGTGAGTGACTCAGCATTCAGGTGCAGCAGGGGCATGTCCTCTTGGAATTACAAACCAAAATGATTTTGTAATGTTGTTTTTAAGACAAATGGTGATTCCTCACACTTGCAGAGGAATGTTCTTTTAAAAACTGTAAAGGTGCATAATTACTTCTTTCTTTTCCTGTTGTCCTCATAATTCAGGGTGGATTTGGCTCATTTGGTGCTCTATCATCTCTCTCTGTGCTGCAAGAGGAAATACTTTGATTTTGACCATGAAATCCTGTCCTTCACCAATGAGAATTGGGACTCTTTGCTCCTGGGCACGGTATTGATATTTCCTTAATTAAATGCCATGATGAAATGATGTGAAATGCTGCTAGCGATTTTGTATTTGCAACTTAAAGCTTAATTCCCACCCATTGAAGTACAACTTTAGTAAAAGAAATGCATAAAGTGCACACCACTCGATTGAGTGTGTGTATAGTATTTCTGTTCCTTAGGGTAGGTCAATAAGTGTGAATAAAAGTTATTCACACATAATAACACAGACATACTTCACACAGAAATAAAAGGTATTCATTAAATATCTGGAGGTAGTCCATACTGAATGAATGATTATACAGGCAAATAAGAGGGCATGCAGGTGAGACATGTTTTGTGGTGTAGAACTTACAGTAGAATTATTTCTCTAATATTGGATTTTGTTTTGATTGAAATTGTATTCCCTTTTGTTTCTACCTCTGAATCCCCACCAACTTTTCTAATGTTGCTGATCATTCAGATTCAGGCCATTCTCAATGGTACAGTATTCCAGTTTGGAGAAACAATTGAGCCATTCAATTCCATTCAGTGAATTTGATAACTAATCCAATAGCTAATGCTGTTGACAGTTTAATACTTTCATTTCATAATGGGGAACACATTTCTTTTTTTTTTTTTTTTTCCAATTGCCACCCTGTGCTTGAGGATAACTTTGAATCTCATTCCAATCTGTCCTTCAGCTCTCTGACACACCAAGGCAAGACCGCTGTCACAACCTGCTCAATGCGCTGAACTCCCACAAGGACAGGTACAATGCTGCATATGATGAGAAGCGCAGGCCCCTCATCTCTAGATTGATGAATCCTATCCCCTGTGAATTGCAGAACATGTCTTGGACGCTCTATGAGCCATTTTGGTGAATGGTTTGGTTTGGTGAATTGTAGCATGCCTCTTTGGCGATAATCCAGACCAAACTTTGGTAACATTTCAATGAAGTTGGTCCTCCATTTTGTTTTCACACAATTTCAGTGATATTATCTTAGTCTTGTCCTAAGAAAGCAATTTAAAATGAATCTATTGAAATAGTTGTACATGCTGTACACACCATAACCACTCAATTCACTCCAGTCTACATCTGACAGCGAACACTGGAAATATTGTTCCATTAAATATAAGAAGGTATGGCTATGAATCTTTTTGTCATGTAGGTTTGTCTCTGGGAAGGAAATCAAGAAGAAGAAGTGTCTTTTTGGGCTCCAGGTCCGAGCCCCTCCTCCGCTCACAACCGATTCGTCGCCGCTCATCACAGACCCGCCCATCAACATTACACACCGCCGAAGGTCAGAATGTCACTTTGCAACAATTCTCGCCATAATGGCTCCGGAACCACACGCCACCTCCCAAGGCATACAGTCATTACTTTTGAGCAATTAACTTAAACCCATTTCCATATACCGGCTAGTATAAAATCTAGTAGATGTGCTCACACAAGTAAATGTGCATGCCTGTGTCCTATAGACCATTTCACAGACATATTTTGTATGTAGTATTTAGCCTGCTAGCTGCTACTAATATCCCGTGAATTAGAATATAAGTAAGCTAAAGCCCTTATATTGCCAACTGTAACACTCCACATACAGCATTTCCAGCCTGCCAGCACATGCTTGTGTGAGCCATACTGAATGAGAACTCAGCATTTCTCTTTTAACAAGACAGGAGCAAAGATCAGTTTCATGTGAAAAAGGGAGGAATGGGGTACTTGATTTACGGGGTGGGGAGGAGGGAGGGATAGACAGGGGGAGATAGTGAAGGATTTCTCTCACATTTCTCATGCTCGACAGCCTTTCCTGGCGATCATGGTTTGACTGGTTGTAAGAAGGGAATCTCATATATTTTAAATTCACGCCTGCCATATGAATTCATGATTCAAGTCCTGTCGCAAACAAAGGCCGCTCTCCACTCTCGTTTTCATTGTGTTTAACACCTCTCAAAAGGCTTATACAGACACAGCACTGCACTGCAGGTTATTTAATGGAGCTCTTTGTGTGTATGTGTTTGCCCGTCTCTGTTGAGCTGTGTGTGTGTTGATGCACGGTTGTGCCGCCGAGTGCATTTTTCTAACATTTATTTTGGTTATTGTGTTTTATCTCTTGTGTGTGCTCGTGTTTATTTATGTGTGTGCGAGTCTGGTTTGATGTTTACTTACTGCGTGTGTGTGTGTGTGTGTGTGTGTGTGTGTGTGTGTGTGTGTGTGTGTGTGTGAATGCTCACTCCAGCCCGTTGTCACTGCCCTGCCAGCGGAGAGCAGTCCTGCCGGAGTCCCGTAAATCAAAACGCCGCATCATGGAGACACAGGTCAGTGCCTCTGTCTCCCTGTGTGGAAGGTGGGAGGGTTTAAGCTCCCCCACATGCTACAGTACCATTGTCTTACTTATGTATTTATTGTTTATTTATTTGACATGTCCCAGAAGGCATTCAGCTATCCAAATAACCTGTCAGTCAGCCGCTTAGACAGCCCTTCATTTATCTTCTTCAAGTGTTCTCACGAAGAGCGTGACGTTTGCTGTGTAAATGTAAATGTAAATATATTAACTTGTGCTCTTGCACTAATCCGCAGTTAACTGCATTCATAATGAGCATCGTTGCCTTTTCCCTGCTGTTTCTATTCAATCAGAAAACTCGCGTTTGCTATTTTTACATCATAGTCTTAAACCCTGAATACACATTGCACTGCATCCTCCTACAGTGTAGTGTCATTCACACAGGGAGACACACAGTAATCCTAGGACAATATGTTTTAGTGCGTTGTTTACCATCAGGCCCGTCATGTTCCCCTGACTGATGCTAATCTGTGGCCATCTTGGAGGTACAGTAGCAAGTTGGTTGGAGTGTGGAAAGTGATATGGGAAGGAATGCTGATAACGCGTAACCTGGGAGAGCTTCCAGATGCACTTTGCAGTCGATTACAGTTTGGCCAGGTGGTGCTGGCAATTTGACAGTTCAGCATTGACAGAGTACATTCATTTAAAGACACAGGCCCAGGCTAAGGACACTGAATAATAATATTCTCTCGCCCGATCAGTAATGGTAGGAAAGGAAATGATGTAGGCCGGTGAGGTAGCCATATGTCACAGTCCAGTGATGAAGAATGCTAAAACTTTAAGGTTGTACTGCTCCAGGTGACGTTGCCGGTGATGGATAGCTGGGGGTAATGCGCTGCTGTTTTTACATGCCACGGTCCGTGAGTTTGTGCATGCGGAAAGTGGCTTCGTTTAACAGCCAGCTCCATAAGGTGTGTTGAGGAGATAAATGAATCCTAGCATAATACCTCATGAGCTACAACACGTCATTTGGAATAGTATGCGTGCGCCCTTTCAATGCGGCTGTGTGTATGTTTTTATTTTTTATAAGTTCATTATCATGAGAATGCAGTTGGTTGAAAGCCCCGAACTGTTAGTATTATATTAGTATTGCATAACAATGCAAATGTGAAACTAAATGTAAATGTGCCACACACCACATGCACAGCTAACCATATGCACGGCTGAGCACTGAGGTATCACTGTTTGATTGGCTCCTGCTGTGTTTTTGGCGTGCACACACGACCTGACCAGCATGTGTCCCCCTCTCGCCCAGCCCTGTCCACCCCCGGTAGCTGCCAACCCCATTCAGCTGCTGCCATGTTGCCATGGTTACGTGGGAGGGGCAAACCTCTACAACTCCAGGAAGTCGGAGGAGGAGCTTAACATGGGGTGAGGAGTTCTGTTTACCTCTCAGGTGGTTGGTTATTAGTACTGTAACTGTATTTAGGAAACAGAGGACTTTAAAAGGACATTAGAAAGGCAATTTGCACGAATGTTTAAATAACTGCAGAAGGTTTTTATCATTAGATTAACTTTCATGACTTTTCCTGTGTTAATCATTTCCATGCTGCTCGTGTACCATTGTTTTCTGTGTATTACCTCCACAGTTCCCCTCCTAAGCGGATGTTTGCGCTGTATCACCCCACATACAACGGAAGCTCGGCACTCTCCAGGACCCTCCATCACTACAATAGGTTTCTACCCCACAAACCTTTCTTTTGACAATAGTCTAATCTACTACAGTGACTGTATAAATAAATGACGGGGAGTTGAGTACAATGGGGGTGGGGTGTACTAGTACAATTGGACCACTGCACCCACTATCATACTAATAATAACATCAGCAGGACATGAAGTAATGGTACAAACACTGCACAGTCACACACACACACAAACACACGCCAGGTGTGTGTGTGTGTGTGTGTGTGTATATCATCCATTTGAGTGCTGCTCTCCTGTATGACAATAGTCTAGTGCCCCCGTTGGGTCTCAGCCCACCTATCCCATTTTAATTTGCAAATCTTCTAAAGGCAAGCGCTATGAAATAGTTTTCCTACCTCATGCAAACATTTCCCCCATTCCGTTTGATCGTTTATTTATTCATTGAGGACTAGGAGGCATCCAGCTGTAGCTGTGGTTTTCACGGACGTGGGATGTGTTTTCTCTGTTTCTCCAGCGTGGAGGACGGTTGCCGAGTCCCTCCGTCCTGCCTCCCCTATCCCTTGAATCCCAACGGCAACCACCGCCACAGCCACCAACACCATAGCAACCACCAACACCATAACAGCCACCAACACCACAACAGCCACCACCAACACCCAACGGGCCAGAAACAACTGGAGGCGTGCCCGAACCTCCTGCTGCGCGACCTGGCCCCTTACCAAGCCACCGTGGGCGGGGTGGACGGGGGCGTGGAGGGGGGAGGAGGCGGGGGCCCGGGAGTCACCGGGGATGGGCCACTCTCCAGGAGCTGGGGCGGGGGGGAGGCGGTGAGGATCTTAGCGCGCCGAGTCACACCGGACGGGAAGGTTCAGTACCTGGTGGAGTGGGGCAACGTGAGCGTGTACTGAGAGGTGGGGGGTGTGGGGGGTGGGCGGGGGGAGAGCAAAAACATTCCACAATGACTGTTTTGACGTGTCCGCGGAAACACGTGAGGTTCAAGCGAAACGAAAAAAAATGTGTCCTAAGTTTGGAATCCAGGTTACTCTAATGTTGTCGACCTCTCTAATAGATGCTTATAATCTCACCACTCGTTACTGTAAATCCTCTTTGCTAGTATTTCTATACTGTTTGGAATATGCCTTTGCGTTTATTTTAGTATAGTAAAATATTGACAAGTAAAAAATATTTCAGCCTTCCTGCTAATTTGTTATTTGAGCAACAGCCATTTGATCACTTTTTGAATATCAGGAAGATAAGAAATTATACAATAATCACTTTGGCTACTGACAAACTGATGGCCTGTATTTAAAACTATGTCTCATTAATGGTTACTAGGTCTACTGCACAATGTTATGTTGATGTAGATCATAAAACAATCTATACAGACAATTCATTAAGCAATCCATAAATAAGAGTATAGTGAAAAATGTATCTGAGAAAACTAATTTCACAATTCCAAATGGTCACCCTTCTACTGTGTAGTTCGATAAATTAAACTTACACAATTTTCATTTTGGCACAAAAAACAACATTATCTAGAGGGTTGAGTATTTTTTCCCTTGTAACACTATGTTAATAAGAGATTGTATACATATGTTATTATGGGATTATAGATTTGTTATTTTGAATTTTGTCATACATTATTTACATTTAGACTGCTGTATGTATTAGAAATAGAAGCCACAATGGCTTTTGTTTTATAGATATAATTATACAGTATATTCACAATATATTGTGAAACTCTAATAACTTATTTTTTATGTGGTTGCATAGTGCCTGGAAGGTGTACTTTGGTGATTGGTTGGTATGCCTCAATCAACTAATCACCGCTGAATGAGGTACATGACAAACTGGGTACAGAATGTCTTCCTCATTTGGAATGACATCTACAAAATAAAAAAATATTTCATAACAATAATAGGACATTGTTGTACACTCTGAACAACAGAAAAAAACAAATATACTTGTGATTGAAATGTCTAGTTGATGTAACCTGACTGGAAATTATTTTGAAAGGTCATTGAGTACTCATTGTTTTTGTTTTGTTTTGTTTTTTGTTTTTTTTATTGTTAAATGTCACAACATCAGTAATAGGGCCCAGGAATGAGGACATATTTAGGTTGTAGACTACACATTGAAACACATTTTTTTCACATAAGTAAAGGCTTTATTGACAACCTACTTATGATAGAATTCAAAGGTTGAGGTTTATATAGAGTTTCTTTTCTGAAAACTGTTAGACTGAAAACGTATATCTGGAGTACAGTAGTGTGAGTTTCAGAGTTCACATTTTATTTCAGCTGTCTGTTATACATTTTATTTCCAGGGAGGATGGATTGTATTAAAGGACTAAAGATCAAAAAGGCATTTATACTGTTATACACTTTCGATTTATATGTTGCTAAATAACAATATGCCTTGGACCTATGCTTAGAGAATATGCTTTGTTCCCCAAGCTCTAAGATGACATTTATGTGAGGCAGGTGAAATTATGTTTGTTTCAATGTTGATTCTCAGTGATTCTGAGTGTAATTTATTAGGGAGGGATGTTTTTAGACAATGGTGATGATGGTGATGAATGTATCTGTGTTTTCTATGGTATGTCTATACCTGTCAAGTGCTTGTTAAGTTGTACTCTAGATGGACCTCAACCAGATAATCTTAAAACAAACTAGAGGGCAAACAGTGATGTTGACATTGAAGAACAAAGTTTCTGGAGTGGTAGTCTTTTTCTGAGTTGTAGTCAGGTCCAGGTTTAGTTCAATGTACATTTTGGGCACATTTTGTTGATACATGTATACCCTGCGTTGACTCACCTAATATGAATATATGACAAATAAAATAGTTTCACCTTATAATTCTAAATGTAGTGTGTATTCTTAAAAAATTTGAACTAGGAGAGTTTTTTCAATAGTTTAGTTTGGTTTAAAGGTTTGGTTTTATGGTGCAAATGTGTTAATCTGACTGTAGTTACTAATTGTGGCCGCCAGGTGGTAGCCACATCTCAAAAGTGTGCCCTTTGGCAGAAACTGGAATAACTCGACACGCCATTTTGGCTCTTACTAACACCTTTTGACCTGATGCAGTTGCAATGTGGTCAAGTGCGCGCATCATGTAAAACTGGCATGTGTTTTTGTAATTCGCATTCGATTCGAGTAGGTCTACAAATGACATTAATAACTATTTAAACTTCAGTTTTTGTTTTCACGTAGTTTTCTGTTGGACGCGGCTTCTCTATAGCTTCAACAGGTAATTAAAAGCAATAGCAATCTACCTTAATTTGTAAACAAAGTCAACAAAATAGGCTAGACGATAAAAGAACTCGCATAGAAGAACCAAAAATCCAAATTTTCTTCCGTTTGACCAATCTTGCTGTGAATGATAAGTTATGTTCAGCCCCAACATTATCTTTAAAATGCAGTCATTCTTCATTCGTTGTCAGTAGGCAACGTGCACTACTGCGTGCACGTAGCTTACGTGCACGCAATAGTGCATGCTTTGGCTGTCATATTTTGCCATGAGAAAGATGATAATAGCCAAATTTTGTATTGTACTTTAAAACCAGTTTTGTTAATGGGCTTATTCGGGAAAACATATGCAGTAGACATTGGGAATCAAGTGAACACACGCGCACGCGTTCAAACCTCCACCCCCTTCTCTCTCTCTCTCTCTCTCTCTCTCTCTCTCTCTCTCTCTCTCTCTCTCTCTCTCTCTCTCTCTCTCTCTCTCTCTTGCTCTGATGTCTCTCACTCAATCTCGTGTTTCACCCTCACACCTCAATTACAGCGCGTGCAAAAAATAATTTCTGCGTCCAATAATTCTGGCACGGGGACAACAGCATTAATAATGTGTTTGAGCGGTGCAGGATTATGACGCTTATTTGTAGCCTACATAGCGGAATATCTGCTTCTCCGTCGGCTCCCAACTGTGAATAGCAAATACCTATCTATTTTACTGACTGGTGTCGTGTTATTTTATGTTTTTTTGAGTGTCGAGTGACTGCCGAGACGCAAAGACCACGTTCAATGCCGTTGGAACATGTCCTATGTTCCCTTTCAAGGTAAGAGCAAATCATTTCTTCAACCACCGCACCTATATCTTCTACGTCGTCCCCTCAACATTCTCTCTTTTTCTACCCCTTCCTCCACCTCCCTCCATTAGTCTGTCATTGTTGTTGTTATTATTTAGCAAAGAGGTAGCGTTACACTTCAAAGCCCCCATAGCCGACAGGTGTATAAAGCATGAGACGAGTGTGTACCAGACTGACCCCCCTCCCCCTTTCCCCGATCGCCCATAGATAAAATACTCTGTGATAGTATGGACCCGTGCATGCGGCAATTATAGTATCGTAATAAGATATTCAAGCGTGCACCGGAGTCACGCTTTTTTTTACTCGGAGCATTGGAGATAGAGCCACACAACGTCCATGACGCATGGCGTTCATTATTCGTAGTGGATTACCCCTTCCCACTTAGCCAACTCTATGCTTTCTAAAACTTTGGTACCTAACATGTACAACATATGTTTAATAAACGATTGACAGGAATAGTGCGTGTGTGTGTGTGTGTGCGCGCGTGTGCGAGTGTGTGTTTGTACAGTATGTGTGTGAGTGTGTGTGTATGGCGGAGGGGTGTAGAATATTTCTGCTGGTGATCTTTCTAGCTGTAGTTGATATCTCGCGAGTATGAGTGGGTGAGAGGCGCTTTTGTGTATGTTAAAGGCAAATTCCCTTGGTATCATGGCACCGCAACTGTGACTAATGCTATATGTGAGCAGTGTGCTGCAGTGAGCTACCTCCCCATTTACCCGGTCGAGGTGGCGTATTAGCCATTCTAATTGGAAAACGGAGGTCTCCCGAGGATCATGCCCGGAGTCAGATGGGAATGAGGCGGTGACATGGAACGCCCACTCGAAAGTTTTGGAGGAAGCTTGAAGGATTGAGGGTGTCTTGGGTTTTTGTAAGTACCTGTTATCACCTGCTCTCAAAAATGTGGTCTTCTGGGTGGAACTGTGTGTGCTTGTGTATGCATGCTTGTGTGTCTTAGAGAGAGGTCTGTCTGTCTATGGGTACTGTAGGAGAGGTAGGGAGAAAAGAGTCATGCAAAAAAAGTGAGAGACGATGAAGTGGGTTAACATAAATGATAGTATATTATAAAACCTTCACAGAAAATGGCTTTCAGTTAGAGAATAATCTGGACCGCTCAGCCCGCTGAACTTCACTGCTGCCCCAAGAGACGTCATCTGAGCTCCACATGAAAAGGGAGACAATTTTAACTCTGGCAGTCCACATGGTTTCTTTTGTGCTTTGCTCTCCCCCTTCCCATCAGAGCAGAACAGATAATAGCCACATGCCCTCCTGTGTGAGTGTGCGGCTATAGAAGCCGGTTGCATAATGTTGGTGAGATGCTCAGCTACTGTGCACTAGCCCACTCGGAGAACCATTGCCAGGAAATTGTGTGTGTGTGTGCACAGTATTACGCCTCCAAAAACCTACCAGCGAGGGCAGTGAATACTCTTTTTCTTCTGCGAATCAACTGGTTTTTCTGCTTGTACATTTGTATTTTTTATTTAGCAAAGCCGAGCAGCGTTCACTCATATGCCAATTGATGCCAGCTTGAGAAAAGTGATTAAAAAACTGTATACTTGTCTTAATGTTTTAATAATATGTCATTTAAAGACAGCATTTTTCAAACCCAGTTAATTGAAAATTAGAGGTACATTCCTCAACTTATTGCGGGACTATTAGCATTATACTGTATGGCGTATGCAGTAAATCATAACTAATATAAAGGGTGACACTGTTTAAAAAAAGAAAAATAGAAAGGAGAGTGATTAAAGTGATGTAATATTTTAGGCCATATCGGCATACAAACCCATTTAAATCAGTTTAGTATCAACATTTCCTTTTATCCGGTTCTCTTGTCTACCTAGGCTATACATTAGATGCTCCATGGTTACTCAAAGCTATTATGTAACACCGTGGTATTTTTTCCCACAGAGTGACTCACTAGCCTCAGCTTAGGCATAACGGAAGATGGCTGATATTGGTGTGACACTGATTCGCAATGAGCTATTAGAGCCACCTCTACTGCAGATGTATGGCTGGCCCACATTGATCCCGCGTGAAGCTAATGTAGCAGCCACGCCGAGTCGCCACTCGTGTGAACAGGCAGTTAGTGGGAGGCGGGCAGCCACGGGGACGGGCCTTCCTCCTCCCCACTCGCGCCTTAAACTCACTCCTCAATTCAGTCGGCCTCTCCCCACCTCTGTCGCTCTCGCTCACCTCTCGTCAGCTGAACACGCAGTACCTCATAGGCGCTGCCCACGTACGCGCAACACACAAGCTGGCGGACGCACACAAACACTGAGGGGGGAAAAGAATGTCAAGTGTGTGTACACCGCACGCGCCCGTGCCCCACCGCCGCCCCCTCATCCTCTCCTCTCAGTGTGTCCCTGCCTCTGTCTCTCCATATCCAGCTTCCCAAGCCTCGTGCTGCGGCCACCTCCCTGGATACAGGTGGCCGTCAGGGAAGGAGCTGGCCGGCCAGTGGGCCGTCCTCGGTCATGGTGATTGTACAGTAGTTTGCTACAGACGCTCCTGCCATGCGTGGCCATGGTTAAAGGGACCGCGCGCCGCCAATGCACTGCAGCACTCTCCTGCCTCTCTCTCTCCTCCGCTATCACTCTCTCGCCCCCACCAGCTCTCTCTCCCTCTCTCCCTCTCTCTCCCTCTCTCTCCCTCTCCCTCTCTCTCTCACTCCCTCTCTTGTGACATAAGGGGCTGTCTTACACCCCTCCACCACTCAGGCTGTGCCAGAAACCATCATCTGTTGGGCTATTACTGTACTGTATGCTCAAGATCCATCTAGCCCTGTGGACTGGCTAGATGTTCTGAGAGACAGAGGGACACAGAGCCCATTCATTCTGCGGTGAGTGCGTCGGATGTGCGTTTGCGGCGGACGTTTCTAAGTGTTATTTTGAATTAGCAGCCACGTCGATGAGGATCGCAGGAGAAGTGATTTGCTTTTAATGGCACATGGAGAGCTTAGTCCTCAATACAGTAGCTGGGGAACATTGCGTTTGACACATGATGCACACCCAATGGAATACACCTGATGAGAGAGTTTGGGCTTTCTTTAAGGGCTTCTCAAAAGATTTGGCAAAACAAAACGCAGGATGTAAACGTGAGGAAATAAGGGCGTCAATACTGTGGCCCACAGGAAGAAAGTCAATCAAAGTTCATTTGGCACACATTTGCATAATATTTATAATATGCATCACCAGGAAGCGCAGGGATCTAATGAATAAGCACGGAGGGTGGTGCATAACATTTGGGTGACAAGCTGGAGGTCAATTAATAACTGACTTTAATAGCATAAAATGAGTTTGTGTTACACTAGGGATGGCCACCACGTGGCCCATTTATGATCAAATGGTGGGCGTAAGTTATGAATGTAACCCTAGGCCTCAGAGGAGCTTGAGTCCGGAAGGGCAATGCTATCTCCATCTAGGGCAAGTCAAGCGGTCTTAGAGCCGAGTTTCTTATTGGTGCAGCACAAAATGCAGATAAGACTGTATATAGGCTTCTTTGTGTCCTGAGGCTCTATGTGCCACAGGCGTCATTAACATACTGTGCAACATCTGAGAATGTTCTCACAAATTCTCATTCACCATGGGTTCCTTATTTGCTTTATTGACATTAGGACAGACAATTAATTAATAAGCTCTAACTAGCATTGGACATTTGAATCAGATTGCAGTATTACATAGGATGTTGACCGGGATTTGAAACTGTATTTTTTGATTGTGTGAAGATGCACCTGTAACACACTTGTAAATACAACTCTGACATATTTTTTCTTCGCTATTAGACATTTCATTTTAAAGGAGAGCGTAATAAAAGATGTCACAGGTTGCTGTAGTTTATGTTTTACATTAAGAGAACACTTGCTTCATTTGGTAGCTGATGTAGTCTTTTTCAGCATTTGGGGGTTTTCCAGCTTTAGTAATGAATGTCCAATCCCCATATCCTTTAGTGTTGATTTAGTGTTGATAGTGTGTACATGTAGCCTACTATTCATAATGCAGTATGTGCTTTTAGATTCTAGAGCCAGAAGCAATGGACTTTTGGAGCTGATTATGAATGCCTATAGGTGCACAAGCAAGCTCACAAAAATAGTTAACACAGTCAGCAACATTAAACAGAATCCCCCAGAGATTAAGTGTAGGCTTTATGTCTGTGAGGCCAAAGATGAATTTCCACATGATTGGACAATAAAGATGTCTAATAAAATGTCTAATTAATTCAGTTCCAAAGCCTGAGCATTCTGAGAATGACTCAATGGTTGTGCACTGAGAATGCCTTAGATTTTGATTGATCTTGTCAGGATTCACGCATAGCAAAAAGGTCACTGTGTGCTGACTCCTCTCCTAAACCAATCAGAAGCCTGCCAATCCTGGATAATTATCTCCCCCTGGAAATGGTTGGCTCTTTAGTCTTGCAGCCATGATGTCATCCAATCCTACCGACCAGAGCTCGTGACAGTGTTGTGAAGTCTAGTGCACCCAAGGCAGCGTAGAATGCTTCAGTATACTGTAAGTTGTCAGTGATATGACTCATGGGCTGAGTAATAGAGGTTTTCTTGAGAATTTTAAAAGAATTATTTTGTTCGTCTGTATTAAATCTGCCCTATAAATCCATTGTTCAACAGGTAAAATAAGTTAAAGTCATTTTGGCAACTCAAAAATGTACCCAAATCAGACTAAATGTATAGCACCGTAAGTAATTTTGGAGAAAGCCTGTTGATATTGAACTCGATCAAAACAAAAACACCACACACTACAAGAATATTTTTTCAGCATACACAAAGAACGGTAAAATAGCTTGCC
Organism: Aphredoderus sayanus; assembly: GCA_027564795.1. NCBI lineage: Eukaryota > Metazoa > Chordata > Actinopteri > Percopsiformes > Aphredoderidae > Aphredoderus > Aphredoderus sayanus. The sequence goes on from JAODUG010000008.1 coordinate 3,950,159, forward strand.
GTGAGGTGAGAATTGCCGTGAGGTGAGAATTGGTGAATTTGACAAAAAGTGTATCTGCTTACAGTACTATCCCTTACTATACCTTTAACATTTTGCGCATAACAGTATGTAATTAAATGTTATGTCTTTATTGCATGGTATTAGTAAAATATAAAATGCATTGCACATTATTGTCAGAAATAGTTTCTGCTGGGTAGGTATTATGTACCATAAAAGCATTGAATTTGAAATAACTTCACACCACTTGTGATACTGTAGCTTGAGGGCAAGTCAATCACACAGCAAGTTCGATTAGAGAGTGTCTACCAGAAGCTTCTAAATAATGACCCCTGAAGTTAAGTTGGAGCAGCATACCAACCAGTTTTGATGAGGACAATAGCGCTGTCTAGTTGAAAATCCAGCAGGCTCCACCATGCTCAATTGAAACCAGACTACTGTACACTGCTGGGGGGCAGGCGGAGAGGGGGTTTAATCAAACACCTGTGGAGCATTTCACTTCCAGGCATTATGCTATTTTTAGGAAATACAGTGTATTTGTGTGTGTATGTGTGTATGTTTTTGCAATATTATGATTGCAAGCGTTTCCGCTGGGGATAACATACTGCAGTCTTCTCAAAGTACATTATGGAGGGTTATATAGGGTTATATAAGGCAAGTACTCTGTTTGATAAAGTAAATTTAAACATCTGGACATTAGAATTTATGAAATGTACAAATAGCAGCACCATAGTATCACAGATTACAAGAGGCTATTAAAGCAGAGGTTATTGGCCTGCTTCGACACAGCTAGCAAATGCTAATCCTGCTTTCTCTCTTTTCTGATGATGGCTGATGTACACTGTGCTATTTTTATATTGGTATTATTATCGCAGGATTATCTCTCACGTCAAATGCTATGCATTTTAATTGGCCGTAATCAGATTAGTTAAATTATGTTAAAAAAAATGTATGTTAATAGCTGTTATTGGAGATTCATCATTGCCTGATGTGTGTTCAGTTAGACTATGATCCTTTGCTATTCTGCTAAAATTGGACAAGGGAGCCAGTGGTCCCTCAAATTTTTAACTACAGTATCGTATTATTGTTTCATGGGTATTTTCTCCCCAAGGAAAAAATGTGTAGGTTTTGTCTCTCAATGAGTGATTTGCAAGGACCACAAGAAATGTGTCTTCATTGCCTGCTGAATGTGTTTGTGTGTGTGTGTGTGTGTGTGTGTGTGTGTGTGTGTGTGCCCGCGCGTGTGTGCGTGGAGGCATTGAAATGTGTCTGCTTTGTGTATTAGTAAGATAACTCAACATAGAGAACCACATACTAGCTGCTATATCACTCAATATCTGATAACAAAATTTTGTAGGGACGCACCTATATTGTGAAATTTTGGGCTGCTAAATTAAACCTGAATATAAATCTGTGGGAGAATTATCCAATGCCAAAAGTGGGAGTTGGAGGAACATTCCCATCCCTTCCCCAAAAGATCCAATCGTTTGCTTGATAATGGCCGAAACGTTAACCTATTAAGCCAATTATGTAATTGTACTGACATACAATTGGTAGAAGTATAACCTATGAGGGGAAAAAGCTTTTTAATACTAATTTTAGGGCAAAGTTGCTCAATTTTAAGCGGTTTTTGAATCAGATCCTATATACAGTTTTTATGTCCCCGTGACCATTCAAAGTGCAGTTATGACTCTGTCCCCATTTATTTAGATTGGGTCTTATTAATAACTGCTCGGAGGCATCACCAAGATGACTGCCGAGTGGCCAAACTTAAGTGTAAGGACTTTGGCTTAACTAATGGTGGTTCAAAATAATAATTTGAAAACAATAAATTAGTAACAATATAATTAGTAAACAATATAATTAGTATTTAGGTTCAGTGTACACACTAGTGCCTTTATTCCATTTGGCATTCCCTTGCAGGGATTACTTTTTTTCGAGTATCGAGAGAGAATGAGAGTGGAGATAATGTTGAGAATACTCCAGTCCTATTGATCAAAGGCCCTGTCTAATAGGTTGAAATAAATCTTGCAGAAAGCAGACCACACTCTTAAACTCAGGTTCTCTTTCGATTCTCATGGTTAAATGGGAGAATCACAGGCTCAACTCAAGAGCATAGATCTGTTATTTACCAGCATCATTTAAGACCGAAAGTATACAGTAGTGCTACTGTATGATCTAGAGAAGTTTGCACTGAAGAGGCCTTTTTTGACTAAGTGGATGACTTTTAAAAAATCTAAAGCAGCGTGGGCTGCCAACTACCTTCAGTATCTTTTCTTTATTGAGTTTTGTGGGATAGCTGTTAGAAGGACAGGGCAAAGCATGTTAAGTATAGTAAGTATTTTTATACATTAAAGTTTGCAGCCTTTTTACCAAACTACTAGCCTTGCAAGACCATCCTGATCTCGCAAGCTTCAGTTGAACTTTACCGCAAGAATCAGTCTGGAGAGCTTGAAATCAACTGAGTCCAAGTAACATCTGACCAATCAGCGTTGTACGTACGGGCGTGATTTAGTTGTGCCGACAGCGAAAACAACAGTGGCAGTTCCAAAGAGGATTTATGCAGAAATCTGCCTATACTATATCAATTTACAAATGAGTCTTGGTGTTTCAGCTGGCGTTTAAAGTTACCAAACTACAGTTAATACTGGAAACCAACATGTGATGTTTTGTCCCTCTGAGGATCTATTTGATCACTATTCTTATGTAGGCTACTTTAAAGCAAAGTTGTCTCAACTACATAAGTCAAATTCTTTTCTACACCACACAGGGCCAGTCATTCTTGAGAATTCTTTCCAACTTCAAACTCAAAAAGAAATCACCTGTCAGAATGGGGACATGGTCCCATTCATCATGTTCATTCATGATTGTTATTGATGATCATGCTTGGTGATAGGGTTGGGCTGATAGACGATGACATCATCTATTGCCGATGGCTGACAGACATCATGATTTTCATCATGATCATCATGTTTTGTTAAAAAGTGGCATGGCAGCACTGCATGCAATACGCTATCCATTAACGGCTCTACGAATTGCTGTGATTTGGCTACACCTTCTCTTCCCCTCTCTCACAGACACACAGGCACAGACACATGCACAACAGAGGGTGTACATCCTTTCATGCCTTGTCTGTCAATAATCAGCATTACCGAAGTGAACTAATGTTTAAAGTAGGTTAACTTATATGTACTGTAGGCCCACATACATATATCACACATACCTGCATTATAGATGTATCATAGAACGATGTGTATGTTTATTTAGTAGCCTAACACCCAGATGCTATTTGGTAAGATAGCCTACAATAGGCAATACAATCAATGTAATATGCAATCGTAATGCTAACAACAAAACACTACCTATTTTTTAGGGCCAGTTGCGTGTGACAGCAATGCAGTGTATTATATCGGATGGTGCACATAATCGTCATCTGTCCATCTTGAGCACAAATCCTGCACACCACTTCTGTTATGAACAGGGGAACGGGTAGACCCAAACGCTGGACTCCAAAGTGCAGGGGTAAACAATATTTATTTTGTCTCT
>JAODUG010000008.1:3963231-3977730 GCA_027564795.1 Aphredoderus sayanus
GCGTAGAATACACGGCCTGCAGCGTAACTCGTAAAGCCACTGTAGGAAACCCCATGTACAGTAATGTGTCGTTATTCCTATTGCCACCTGGAAGCCTCTGCTAATAATGCCCTGTATGGGCTCTGCATCGCACACTGCTGCCATACGCCTTACAGATCAGTTTGAGGTTTCAGCCTGATTCTTAAACGTAGCCACGAGAGAAAGCAGAGACAAAAGAGAAAACCACACCGGAAGACTCTGTAGACATTAGTGCGGCATAATGCCGTAGGATGAATAAACAGAAGTGGGGAGGAGATGAGTGAACAGTCCGAGAAGAGAAAGGATAAAGATTGCCACCACTGTACATCAGCCGTAGGTTCACATCCCTAATGGTAACCATGGAAATAATTATAGAGCGGAGCCACAGACTGTGTAAGGGAGAGTGAGAAGAAGAGGGAGGGTGAGGGAGAGAGAGAACAAGGGAGTGTAAGAGAAATGCAGAAGAATGAGAGGGAGGTGGAGAGAATAAGGGGTGGGGGTGTAGAATGAGCAGTGGGGGGTGGACGCCGGGTATTATTGTTTGCTAGCTACTGTACTAAACCCATGACTTTGCACCAGGTTACTATTATGAGCTGCAGGCTGGTACACCAGAATGCGCTATCGCTAGCTCCACTACACACTCGACACCTTAAAAAAGTTGCTCCAAGCCGGTGGTTGTCATGGAAACCCGTCAGAGATACCCTTTTACCCCTCTGGAAGTGCTGATGGCTTATCGGGGCTGAAAGTGCCTTCAGAGGGGAATGTCGGTTACACTTCAGAGGGGTTACAATCTAAGCAGCATTAGGGCTGTTTGCACTCCGTCGGCATGTTGGCTATGTAGAAACCGAGGCGTACTTTGTGGTGTATTTGCATGATTGCATTATTCACTGGCTGGGTGTTCATAAGGTTTGAATTCATATTGTGTTCCTATGGAGCTGCTTTGGAACGCTGGGGAAATTATGTAAGGATTATGCAACGGTTGGTTACAGAAATTGCCCCTGTAATTCCGATAGCTTTTGATTAATAGATTTTTGCCTGCAGATGTGTGAGAGTGAGAGAGTGTGTGTGTGTGTGAGAGAGAGAGAGAGAGAGAGAGAGAGAGAGAGAGAGATGGCAGTTATGGATACATTGTTAGGCGCCTGACTCCCACACATTTGCCTCTGTCCCTGAACTTCACTCTCTTCCGTTGCGCACATGTGGGCGTTTGTGTGTATTTGTATGTGGAAATAGGGACATTGGAGGATGGATAGAGAGAGAGAGAGGGAGGGAGAGAGAGGGAGAGAGAGAGAGAGGGAGAGAGATTGTTCGAGGTTGCTCATATTACTTAGAATCACTCTGTCCCAGCAACCCCCCCCCCCCCCCACCCCCTCCTTTCAGAACGTCTCTATCTAGCAGGAGAGAAACAGAATAGGCAGAGTGCAAATGGAGATGGAGGAAAATAGAGCGAGGGGGAGAGAATAAAAGAGACAGTTTGCGGGAGAGGAAAGGCGATGGAGATGAAAACGCGAGGCGTCAGTTCGCGAGCTGCCTGCTTCGTGAGGCGTCGTCCGCCGGCGCTGGATCACCTGTGCTGAGGTTGAGCCGCGTGTCCGTGGCGTGGCGGGGGAGGCGTATTTCTTAAGGACGACCCTTCGCCTCGTGAAACGTGGAAGTGCGGGGGGGGCTCGGCGGTGGCGGCGCGGGACTACGGTGCTACTGTTGACTTGATCCTCGCTCGGCCGTAAGCCCACCGTTTTCTCTCGCTTGACGGGCTTTCCGGTTTTGGCAGACGTTTCAGTTGGCCAGCCGGACGCTTGCCTGTTTCTTGTGAGTGCTTGGAAAGTAAACGCGGGTGCTTCGTCTCATTATACATTCTGAGATAAATTGCTCTCTGTCTGCCCCCGTTGGCTGGCTTTATCTCACACATACACACACCTACACTGAGACACACACACGCACACACGCGCGGACATACACACGCACACACACAGCTATAGCTTGTATCTGTAGATTCTATCATCCGTCCTGACAACTTCATTCTCAGCCACAAACGACAGACGTTGCTCTAGCAGGAAAGACAGCTCGCGGCGGCGGAGGACGGCGCCCGGCATCTAAAAGATGAGAGAAATTCGCCTCAGCGGATGTTCCCTACGTTACCGAGGAAACAGCAACGGCGGCGGCGGCGGCGGCAGGATCGCGACTCCACGTGAGAACAGGGTCGGGCGCGTGGCCACCGAGGAGCGGGAACCGGGAGAGGCCGGGGAGGAGGGGCGCGCGGCGCGACGGCCCACCGGGAAGCGGCATCTGCTGCCGGGGCAGGAGACGCGTGCCGCCGCGGCGCGCGTGTGGGCGCAGAGCGAACACTGTGTGGAATTGTAACACTCTGTGGCTTTGGCGGTGTTTGTTTTTGGATTGTTTTGCATCGCTCTTAATTAGTCTGAGCTTGGGAAATAACTAACGGCGCCCTAGATACTGTCATCGCAGTCTTATCAATGTGGCACTTTTGGGTCAGCTTAAAGCTATGTTCAGCAGTTTGCACAACCAGAGGCATGTATGATGCAATGTCTTCTACTGGACTTTAGGAAAGGACACCACTTTAACAAGTTCTGATATAAATAGTCTTTATGTTGTTAAGCCTAATACATATGAATTTAAAATCTGTAGTTCTCAGTATATAGACTTTACTTGTGCTTAGATATTTCTAGATACTGTACCTTTAGAATAAGTAGACTGTGTTTCCAGGTGCCTTGGTGAAAGAGGTTTGCTGTGTATCAATTATTTATATACCTATTTATGTATTAAATATTTAAAAGACCTGAGATAGATTTTTAGATCCACACTAATCCCTTTGTGAATCGCAGGGTGCGTTTAGTTTTTGTAGCTTTTTTGTGCATTTAGTTAAACGAGGTATTTTACTGGCTTTGCTATTGTCACTTTCATTGGAGTCCTCTTCATTCTGCCGCTTCTACGTGGATTTAAAGCACTTGACTATATGAGCAATATTTCTCACAGGGCTTAAAAGATCACTGGATGGTCATCAGATTGATGCCAAGACACACAGCCCAATACCTGTAATGGTACCCTGCTACAAACCATCGATATTGATACATTCACACGGGGACACCAAGACTTTGAAATACGTATAAACATTAATGTTGCTGTGTGGTTGTGGTTGTGGAATATAAATTCAGTGCACATATCGGGACCAAAGGAATGTAATAACTGAACTTCAAGCAGTTAACAAAATACATGGACAACCTGTGGGCCGTGTATTAAGTCTATACTTGTGCCTGGCTTCGTTATTGTGTGGACTCGACAAATCCTTGGATATCCTGAATTGACATCTCTAGAAGTCTGGACTAAAAGCACAGCTGATCTCAACGGACCTTGGTAGGTTCTTTATTATGTTTTATTTGGCTTGTGGTTTACTAACAAACATAGATGTTCTGATTATTTATTAATTTGCTTTAATTAATTAGTGTGATTCCTATTCTGGAAGGCATACTGGAGCACAACTAATGTGGGTATAGAGCATTATCTCAGACTAGACCGTTCTGCTTTAGTCTTCACCCCATTTGCCTTCTCTACTTCTTGCATGATGATGTCATCAAACTGCGTCCAATGGCATATATGACCCCTGTCCAAGACACAGAGTTGCATAGGAATGTATTATGTACACTGTAAAGAATTCTAGTAACTCACAATAGGGCATTATCTTATTGATGGAACATGAAGCTCTATGAAATAATGATATATAAATGTTGAACATGTGGAACACATTGAATTTTGACAAAAGGAGACAAACGATGGTTAATTATAAGGTGGTGGTGTGTGAGTACCACTGTACATACTATAGGAAACATCCTACAGTATGAGCGAAACCCAAAATTGTGACATTTTGAAGGTGGCTGCTTTAATTTTAGTCTGCATACGTTTTAGACATTTATATAACTGCTATTTTAGATACGACACCAGCTATACATGTGTTTACTTAAATCCCTTTCTAAATCATTTTTCTATACTGTTAGTACACATGTATAATGGAATTTATGTTTGAACTAATTTGTACTTCCCACATACAGTAGTATAATTTATGAAAACCCTTCACTGATATTCTCAGAAAGCATGAATGATTTAAACTTGTACTGCACTTCATGCTATAGTTCACTGTCAAACTTGACTCCTATACGCTCTGAGCTACAAAGGACCCCATGATAGCAGTGTAATCCGCTTAGTTACATTTTGCAATTGAACCTTTCACATTGCTAGTACTGTATATTGCCCTGCCTAGTGAACCACACAGTAGCCCAACTATACATTAAATTAGATAATAAGAAGGCTCATGCTTGGTTGAGTCATATTTTCAAATCCGAGAGGCCGACTTGCATTTGTAGTCACAGTTCGTGGATCAAAAGCAAACATGGAGGCAAACGCTGTTCTACCATAACAAAGGCAAACATGCAAAAAAGCCTGGAGCGCTTCAGCTCTATTAAGACACCCACACTCTCTTCAGCCTCCATCTCTGGCTCTCCACCACCCACCCTCCCCTTCTACAATTCGCCTTTCTCTCTAAGCTGACCCCCCCCCCAATTCCCTCACCCCCCAACTCATGTGTGTCTTTGATATCGCTAGAGCTCCTGATATTCTTAAGCAAGTCTTGGGCTATCACACCTACTACACCCCCCACCCCCGCACACAGTTGATTTCACCAAACCTCTTACTCCTGTGTGTCTGTAGCCCTCCTACTCCTTTTTAGACCCATACTGTGTCCCTCTATCCACATGTATCTCTGAGTGCTCTCTCTCCCTCTGCCTGTCTCTCAGAAGGGACTAAGCTAGGAGTGATTGCCACCCACACGGTCCCTCTTCAGCGTTGAGCTTGACATCAGATTTACATTCACAATGAACAAGCACAGCATTTCACACGCTCCTCGGCACATGGTTTTGGACAAATACATGTGAGCACAGACACACACACACGCGCACACACACCTACACACACACACACACACACACACACACACACACAAACACACACATACAGACACCCCTGGATGACTCCAGATGTGAACACAACACGTGCCTACAGGATCACATGCGTACAGTGTTTTCTCTATTTTTAAATTAATTATTGGGAAAATTAGAGATGAAATATTGTCACCAACAACTATAATTTATAACCTAACAGGAAATAGAATAAGGACATAATCTGGACAAAATAATTGAATGGGTGTTTAGGATATATTCAACATCTTCATTAGTAGTGTGACATAGATGCACAGAAATTACTTGGGGCAAGCCATGTCCAGCACCCAGTAATGACCCCAGTCAGACTGAGCCAAAAAACTCCCAGGTTCCATTGCGGCATTCTCTAGGGGCCAATTAACATGGCCTACAAAAGTCAAAAACCTAAACAAACAGTAGCGTGACATTCAGAAGACATAAATGTATAATCAACGATTTAGTACATGAAACGACAGCAATGCAGTATGCAGACCTGTATTCTCCCAGGTTTTCTTAGGCTCTGTGTCCGGTAGAGCAAGCATTAGATGTGTGCCTCGTGCTGTTGTCTATGTGATTTGACAGCTCGGTGAAAAAAGGCGGCTATGGCAAGCGCAGCTGAGCATCTGTCAACTGTTGCAGATTAGGAATGACACACAGCACCCTGTTGAGCCGCCTGTGTTTTTTAAAGACAGTCTTCAAAGCGAGGGGGCACAGGCTTAAGTCTGAGGAAGCATTTGTTCTGGTAGGAGTAGTAACTGAAATACGAACGGTGTGCTCCTTTCTTTTGCACACATTCCTATGTGTCCTCGTGTTAGCACGCGTGTTTGACGAACCATGTGTGTGCGCACGTGGGCCTATGTACATGGCTTTCCTGTGCGCATCTGTGCATGCATCAGAGGATATGAATATGTTTGTGTGCGTGTTTGTTAGCGGAGGAGCCAATGAGAGACAAGGAGCAGAATGTGTAGGATGGTTTAACCCATGCAGTGGTCTATGTGCATGCACCGTGCTTTCTCAGTACCCGTCTTCTATGGCTCGAACTCAAATGTACCAAGAGAAAAAAAGGGTTGCCATGGTAACTAAATAAAGAGACTGGGTTGGGATCAAAAAGAGACTGAACAAGAAATTGAATTAAATGGCCGTATCCATACTTTCATTTCTTCCTTTCACACTTACGCCTGGGTCAGAGCACAAATTAAAATGAATTTCTTAATGGCTTCAATAAAAGTAGAGACCCATTAAGGTGTGAGTGCATGCAGGTAGTTAAATGATGATTATTGCATTCATGCCTCTCCTTTTTGAAATATGTTCACTTAATACACCCATGCGGATTTTGGATCAAATCTCCTGTTTCTAAATCAAAACATCTGATTAAATTGCATGCTATCACCTACACGCGCACTTCTGGATTGTGCATGCTGTTTTTACCTGAAACCGAATTGCACATGCTAGGGCAGGGGAAGATAATAGATAGGAGTGCCATAAGACCAAGCATCATTTGCATTTGTAATGGTTTTACTTTGTGACACAAATTGAGGAATATAAATTTAATTTTAAAAGCAAGTGTGACTTATTTTTGTACACAAACAAATATTTTTTAAGAAAAGATATTATTATTATTATTATTATTATTATTATTATTATTATTATTATTATTATTATTATTCCAATTCATAGACATAGTAAAATGAAATCCAAATGTTGCCAAATTAAGGCCTTTACTGTATATATTAAATATATTGCTTGATGGGAAATTATGTTATTCATTTTAATTAGGAAAAACTGTGAGGCATATTGGCATGCCTTGGATCTGGTTTTACACATGTTTAGGAGACTTCTGAGAAACCTGAACATAGGCAGCCTGCCTATGTTCCACTGGCGTAACCACTGGAAAAATATTGAAAAATCATGTTTTGGAGGTCAAACCACAATGAAATCCCAATACTGTTTTAGAGTCTCTTTGTAAAGTAAATGCATACAAGGCACATGGGATCCTAGCTCAGCAATCTCTGGATGAACATTAACGTGAGCAAAAATAAATAAATCACTGCAAATGCTGACTAAATATAAACATTATTACACTTAAGTAAAACAGTTTATTACTGTACTTCTGAATGTTATCACAGTTGTACTATGTTGTTATCAGCAAATTGATAACTAGAATGAAAATAACTGCAGTAGGTTTAACTTGAAAACCACTTAACTGAAATGAAGGCCATTTCATGTTTTTGTTTGTTTTTGGTTTGTTTGTTTAAAAGCAATATAACTATCACACAATATAAGGATGTCTTATTTATATTATGTTTCACCCTCTGGCTTTTACAGTATAATTGGCTCAATTCCACAGGTATGGACTCAGCAAAATCTCTGCTGGGCTGCTTGTCCATACTTTTGCCATTCCTTCCCACACTTATGTTCAATTGGCTGATAAAGTATATCTGCTCCAAATAATGTGGTCCACATCTGTGTGTAATACAGCACTTCAAAATGCAAACTGACCATATCAAGCACGCGTTTACCACCAAATGCACAATGTGCACAGGCAAAATATGACAAAGACGTGAAAAAGGCAGGTGCACACAAGGAGCAACATACTATAATGTTCTGTACAACCTTCAGCTACAATAATTAGTTTATCATCTGACTCAAAACAGACTGCATTCAAAAGTTTACAAGCTTCTAGGCCTTTACGAGCAGGCTATACAGCATTGCATCTGTGGTCCGTGAAAAGGCATTGTCAGTTCTTGAGTACAGAGAATCTTTCTTATATACTGTACATTTTAGGTTTGAATTGAATTGTGCTATGGTTATATATTTCCATTTGATTACATGTTATGAACAATATGTGCAAAAATCTGAATTCATACTGAGGTAGTGATTGCTGAGCTTGGCCTCTCAGGCCCACTCTTAACGCTGATAAGATTGTTGGCTGACCTGTTTTTTCTTTAATGGATCTTTCCAGTGTTAACTAAGTCTTGTTGCTTGGCCAGTTAATGCTTCCACCGCTGTGTTATTTTCACTTATTTTATTGAGGGCATTAATCATCAAAGCCCAACACGTACATACGTGTAATATTTAGCTTATGCTATTTAGAGAAGATAGAAACCTGGTTTATCTCCAGGAAAAATCAAGGCTCCTACCCCAAATAAACCCTCCACTGGAGGATGTAATACAATGCAGCCTCTTTTAGAATCTTATGAATCTAAATTGGCAACAACAGGGCACATTTTTCTTACGCCCCAAGGGCTGGGATATTGTGCCAGCTCACAGATTGCCTGCTTTGACTAATTTCAGGAGGTAAACCATATAGAACGGTCCCACCCAAGGACTGCCACTATAGGAATCATGCCAACTGAAGTCCTAAATCGTAGCTTTCTCCTTGCCGTGGTTACTGTCGTCTTTCTCCAGAGGCCATGTGTAGTTTTGGGAACGAATTTTTTTGAAAGCGATTCTCTGCCATTTTACTGTACTAGTGAGAGGCTTTTTATTTGAGGTGGCTACGGTTATGACACACTTGAGAAAGAGATAATGCTCATAGTTGAGGGCATGACCCATGCAAACTGCCTGCTGTTAACGCTTCTTGTGACAATCACCTGAAGAATATTTGCAATGCTAAAATGTAAAGGTTCATACAGTATTTCTGTTTCCATATCTATCTGTACAGCATATAACCTGCCTGCTGTCTTTCAAAAATAATTCTATTTGTTTTTAATCGTTTTGGAAATCCTTACAGTACCATGTTGAGGAGATGGTGATTATGGTCATACTGTATGTGTTATAAAAATGTATGGATTATGAGGAGCTCTGCCGGAAAATGCCGCTGTCCGTTGATTAAAATGTTAATGTTTTCCTAATTTACAATTCCACCATACAAAATATATAAAGACCAGAGCAGAAGTGTTTTCATGGCAGATGGTGAGTACTCAGACGATTCTAGGAGTTTTTTTTATAGTATTAAAGCCTCTAGTGAGGCTGCAATGGATGGCTAAGAGGAGCCTACAAAGTTCGGATTGGCACAGCTCAGAACACACAATCCAAAAGACGTTTCTACACAGACCTGAACTTGTTTTGTTTTTGTGCTGCATCACAAATGCTCATGTGAACACAGTGTAACTGACAACACAAACCAGGACTGCATCGCTAAATGTAACCAATGAGATTTTCTTTATGCTCTATTACACAAGAACAACATCATCAATTTATGTATTTATCTACTGTATGTCACAACGTTACGCTCGGTTGTCACACTTAATTTAGAAAGCATACTCCCCTGTAGTTAACACCATACGGTAAGTGGGTACCTTTGAAGTCGTGTGTTTTTTTTACAATGGAGACAGGCCGTGCCCCAGTAAAAAGATTGCCATTTTGCGAAGTAAATGGAAATACGGCTGACAGGGTGAGCAGACATGACAAAAAGAATACAGATAAAGGCGAATATGGTGATTGATGGAGGAGGGCAGATAATACATCTGAACAATTGTTTGTGGAGGGGTGGTGGCATGAGAAAGGGGGCAAGGAGGAAAATGGCAGTAGTAGATAGAGAAAGAGAGAGAGATTAGGGTCGGAAGAGAGGTAGAGCAATAAATGTGCTGTTTTAAAATATGTAAATTAGCTGCGTGGGAGAGAGGAGAGTGTGTGTTTCATGTGACAGGAATGGCTGGGGGAGAGAAAGAACCACATCGATGTAGGCTGGGATTAAAGGCAGGAAACTACAAGATGAAGAATCAGAAATAAAAGAAGAGAACATAGATATTTATAACTTCAAATAAAACAAGGTTATCGCAGGCGTTTCTCGAGAGGGCGCGCAGCCGAAGAAAAGGGAAGAAATTAGACCAACGCTAAAAAAAAGAAACAAGTACTGGAGAAAGAGAGACAGTGATGTGAAGCCACTCTTTCGTTCTAGTTGGTGTTTTCAGTAAACTAAACCAGGTCTCCACAGCAGGGGTTCACATAAGTACAGATAGTTACTGGTACATCTAGTCCTGTGTATTGGTGAATGTAGCAACAGGCCCACTGCTCTAGCAGCAAGCAACCAAGGCAATTTCTGAGGTAAACTGACTTTATATTACCTCCTTTATAGGATCCATCCCCTCCCACCCTCCTGCCCACACACGCACACACACACGCACACAGACTTGGACAACTTACTTAGTGACATTGATGTAGAGAGACATTTAGACAACTTAATGAGATTCACAGTTCTCACTGACACAATTGAAACAATACAGCAAATTGCAGACTGTACATTTTACTTTAGTCATGTCATGTCAAGTTCATTTTGACATTCTTTCAGGGATAATTCCAGTTATGGCTTTTGACATTCAGAAGGTCCTGCTGATTTGAATATAAAAAATACTTTTAAAAGCTTACTTAGCAACTCAATTAATGAATGCATTACTTAGAGGCCTTTCAGTCACAAAAGCTTTTTCGTTGTGGAATGGAAAGACACGGTGATTGGTTAGATCACTGCTGTCTACTGTATGTACACAAAGCACAAGTTAAACTCAGACTTCATGCTGAATATAAGGATATATATGTTGGCATTCGTAAACGTACTCTCAACATTATTTGAAACATTGAAATAGCAGCAAACAACCAAGAAAATATTATTATTAATATTAATAATAATAATATATAGCTTATTTTTGCTTCTCTTTTATGTAGTTCCTGCCTATTTACACAATTTACACACCATATAAATCATACCAGTGAAAGTTTTTTTCGTGGTTAAATTTAGCTGACGTGATGACGTCCAGATCCTGTTAACACTAGTCAATAACTAGTCCAAAGTTCTTGTGCTCATCCATCAAGACAGGGAAAGGCTCTAGTTCCTTATTGGCCAGTGCGGCCAGTAAATCTGTGACCCATCATGGGCTTCTTTCTGTTGTCCTCACCTATCAAGCACCTCTTTGCTCTCTGCTCACCAAGCCGGGATGTTTCCATGCCGATGGAAGTGCTGCTCCCGTGCATTGTTCACATGGGTCTCTGTCTCTGTTTGCACCCCCCCTACCCCCGACCCCCACCCAGATCACCGCGCCCGGCGGAAGAGCATCGCCACCGGGAAGCAGCCGAGCATGGAGGCCCCTCCCCCCGCCCCCCCTCAGCCCTTCCGACAATCCGTGAGTAAACCCCTGTGCTCCCCCACCCTCCCCGCCCCAGAGCCCCCGCACACCTGCCGCCATTCCTCCACACCCCCTCTGCCCCTGTCCCCCTGCCTGTCGCTCCCCCTGCCCCACTCGTCCGCCAGCTCCTCCTCCCCTTCCTTGTCACGCTGGGGCGGAGACTGGAGGGTGGCCGGCTTGAGTCCCGTGGCAGGCCCGCAAATCGCGCCACTGCCCCCTCTAGAGGTAGGTGATGCAGGCTTCCCTTACTTGAAGACCAACCTGCTGCTGTTGTAATTCGCCCCGCTGTACTTCACTGTTATTCGGGCCATTTCCTATTTCTTATATTATTTGGGGGGGGACTTTTCAGTTAAGTGTCAGACAGGCTGGCTAATCAAGTCAGAATTAGTCATGCACACCATTAGCATAGGACCAGCAGATGGAGCCAAGTCTTTAGTCATATCCTCAAGACAGACTTCAAAGCCATTCAGCTCATTCCAAGTGACTAGGTGTCATTTCCCTGCAGTTGTCCTCACGCTGAATAATGCTGTCATGCTGTGGGTATATAAAGGACATTGCATAGATGGACAGGTCTTTTTTCTAATACACTTCATTGTATCTGTTGAGATTAAGTGACAGGTGAGAGTAAAAGGTATTTGTTTCAGCTCCAAATTTACATTTGAAGACTTTGACATCTGAGTAATTTGATTTGGTTTTCAATTCAATTTTGAATCCACTACTCTCAGAACAATCCTCAAGAATGTCTCATAAAATAAATTTGTAAAATGATTCCACTCAATTTAATCATGTGCCTATATCAAATGTGCCTTCTCACTACCATAAATGCCTATTATGGTGTATGGAGTATCAACTAACTATTTCCTGTTTTCAGTTTTCAGTGGCTTACAGTATTTAGTATAGAAACTCACATAGGATTAATTGCATTAATATGTGCTAAGACATTTGATCTGTAACTACATTTATCAGCTGTCACAGTTTGGTTAGTTGTCATATATCTGGGACACCACTGCCCACTACTGGCCATTTTGTCACTTGTCATGCTAATGGTTACTGCATGTGTGAGTGTATGTGTGATTTATTTTTTATGATAATAAATGTGCCTTTTTGGTTCTTCATTTCATGTGTTGTGTGTTTTATTTGTGTCTACATTTTTGTACATGCAAAACATTTGATCATTTGCTGCCCATTGCATTTTCCATTGCCTTGGGTATTTTCATGTACCCTATTCTTTCTCATCATTCTTTCTGGGCAATCTGTGTTGCATGCAAATCACCATCTTTCACTCCAAACACTTGTCCTGTCATAACATCTGTACCTGGGTGGCCTCCCTGCTCCATCCATCTGCTACGCATGGTGCAGAGTTTTCTCAGTAGAAGGTTGAAGGGCTCCATCAAGAGGGCCAAGAGTCAGCCCAAACTGGACCGAACCAGCAGCTTTCGACACATCATCCTCCCCCGCTTCCGCAGTGCCGACCAAGACAGGTTAGTGTGTGTGAGTGTGTGTGAGCAAGCAAACATATGTTTGGAAGTATGTACAGGATGCAGTTTGCAAACCATTTGGCCCACATACAAACATATACAGTATATGTCCCACATTGGTTGCACACTAGAACCCTCAAGCATTGTCGGGGATTAAAATTAAGAATTTCAGTTCTAATATTTTAGCCAAATGAATGAATCGTGTAAGGTTGCATAGCCTACCATTAGTCTAACATTACAGTATCTTAACTTTGTGATGAGCTGAATGCAGGTTTAACCAAGATTAATCACTGAGAAACACTGAAACAATTGCTCCATATTGACAATTATATTTCTGTCAGCATATCTGCTTCACGGTTTCAATCCACCAGGGACAAGACCGTGATTAACTGACAAACATAATGTTGAAGTGAATGTGTGACATTTTGGCAGCATGACAATTTTGCCACATGTGGCATAACAAATGTTAATAGCAAAATACTACATTAACCATGATACAATGCACGACACGGATGGCAGGTTTTTAGTGGGTTACTGTATGCGGTAAAAAACAGTACAACTGACAGTACATCCCAGTTTGTCACTTTGTAGATAGATAATAAATAATAAAACAAATCGAAATACATACTGCACACTACTCTCCGACAAACTAAAAGATACATTTTAAACACGGATTTCAGCTGAATATAACACACTCATATTGGACTGAACACCTGCCAAGTGATGTGATGTGAACAAGGTCATCTTGATAATGTAAACATTGGGAAAACGTGCACTCAGGAGAGTGCTAAAACATTTTTCTGGCCCAGGTGTCTTCCAAGGTGCTTTTCTGCATGATTTATTCATTTAGGATGGTAGTGGAAGTCTATTACCTGTGGTTTGTCTTTAGGGCAGCTGTGCTGACAAGGTCAGGAGACTCCTGAAGTCTAGCTTGTTTTTTTTTCCATGCCCTGTACAGCTGATGTTCCTTTTAACAGACCCTGGTTTGAATGTAGCTTTTTATCTCTCTGTGATACTGGGGCATATGTTTTGTCATTCTTTGTTGGTGTCATTTACATCTTTAATTTTACACATGGTTTACTTAACATGCATCAGCTATGCTTGGTATGAATTAACAAGTCTGCCTCTATTTATTTATTTATTTATTTATGTAGTATTATCCGGAATACTGAATTACCCCTCTACATGAAATCCCTTGTTTAATGGATTTCGACTTTGACAGATCATGCAATTGTGTTTCATTGCAAATCTGAGGTACAGGACTGGCCCATCACAACATTGGGGCACTCTGGCAAATCACCCATTAGCCCATTAATATAAAATTATGACAACGTAACTACTTTAAAAAGCAAAAGGAAAAGCAAAGGAAAACATTCAGAAGAACATTCTGTAAATGCAACTTTCCTGCAGGAACCTGTAAAAATAAATTTCCCACAAAATAATGTTTGAGGTTGTGTGTCTTTGAACACGTCATTTAAAATAATCCCGGTGAACTGAATAGTAATTTAGAAATTAGCATCATCACTCCTGCCTCTTCAACGCTTGTTCGCCAGCCAACATGCCTTCATGGGCGGACGTTGAAGGGGGTGGATGTTACCGTTCTCCTTCAGAATAAAAGCGGTGGGTGGGTGGCGTGCTACACCCACACATGCCTTCCATCATCACCACAGCACATCTCAACACGACGCCCACCCTCCACCACCAATCCCTCCCCAGGCCTCTTGACGTCCTGTCGATCTGCCTTAACCTCCCCCTGTCAGCTCCGACACATACAGTAGACACCCCCACCACCCACCCACACGAATAATCCAGCACACTTCCTCTCTTCTCTCTCTCTCCACCACCACCTTCGCTCTCTGTCTCTCCTTACCCCCTCCCCTTCCACTAATCTCTTCTTTC
>JAODUG010000008.1:3997178-4030257 GCA_027564795.1 Aphredoderus sayanus
TTAACTGTATGAACAATACATAATGTAGGTCTACAGGTCTCCCTGGCAGTAAGAGACTGGCAGTAATGTGGAGATGAGAGACCATGGAAACTCACTGAATTTAAATGACTATAGCGACAGGCAACATAACCGTGTTGACACTGCCATTTACAAAACAACAGACCGTCATGTATTTCAAGCGCCGGGTGTTAGACCATGAATGGAGCTTGTAAACTGCTCTGTACAGATGGCATTACAGTAGTATGCCTCATAACAGAGATCAACCGCCAGCCATAGAAGAGCTGACTTGACTTTATTTTTGACTGCAACATCTCAGCATACGTTAGAGCTTACTGGTGTATGCTTAGAGGAATATCTTTGCTTTAACGATTAGGCCTACTACTTGCATAGCATTTACTTAAAATAACATGACCTAGCTTTTAATAACTGTTAACGTAGTAGGATAGATTAACAGTTATTCTTAATATAGCCTAGCCTAGTTACAGTACACTTCATAAATGGTCCGTGCATATCAACATGACATGTAGAGCTGCTCAGGGTTCTATTCTTGTAGCCCTACTGTAACTGTTATGCTTCCCCTGGCCCAAATTGTTATAAGCAAACAAAATCTCCTACAATATGTATGGGGATGATGGCCCTACTGAAATGACTATGGCCATGTGTATTGAACAAATCATGGATGTGCCAGAACTTACTTACTTAACCTTACACTGAAATTTGCTATGGTGGCAAAAAAGGTCCACATAAGCCCACTGTCTCTGAAAAGGAAAATTCGAATGTCATATATGGCATGAATGGCATATCATTTTAAGAATATAGAATAAATGTGAGATAAAAAAAAGCGTAGTCATGCCTTTATCTCTGCCAAGTTAGACTAAGGTAGATTACTGTACAGTCTATTTACAGGTCTCACCAAAATAGCTAGACAGCTACAGCTCATTCAGAACACTGTTCTGATATGGACCAAGAAAGCTGAGCACACCACAACCCTACTCAGGTCCCTGCACTGGTTTCTTGGTCCAATGTACTTAGACTCTAAATAATGCTGTTTGTGTATAAATCACTCAGTGGTTTCGGAACAATATCTGAGATTTTTTTCAAATAACAATAAGCTTGTAGAACACTTTACAGTATATGGGGCCGATTTGCTTGGGGAAACAACATTCAGCTAATATATCTCACATAACTTGTCCATAAGATCTGAGACTTGCTCACATGCTGACCTCTTGCTATTAGGGTTAAAAGCTTTTATAATCGTTGCCATTTTAAAGTTTTTTAGTAGTGCTGTTTTGAGTTTCTTTAGTCCGCTTCGTAAACTCCATCTCTATATCTTGTTTTATTCTGTTGGGTGCTTTATTTTAATTCTTTATTCCACTTCATTATGTATCTGTATTTTATCTACCATGATGCAAAGCACTCAGAATTTCCCTCTGTATGAAAGACACTATACAAATAATGCCTTGCCTTCTGTCTCTCAGGTGTTCCGTGAAGATTGCATCATGTCTGGCTATCGCCATCCCAAGAGTTCAGCAGTGGATTGTCTCTTGAGCAGCTTTCAAATGAACAACGAGACGGTCAACATCTGGACGCACTTCCTGCCAACATGGTGTGTTCACTGTAGCTTTCCTAAATGTCGGAAAATGTAGTCTGTGACACCTAAACCAACCATATCATGTTATTATGAACTCAAACAACCCCCGCCAGTAATGATGTTTCTCCACAGTATCACAGTATTGGCAATAACTGGGTAGGGCGGGGTGGCTTTTAAATATGGGTGTTTGAAATTATAGATCAAGGCTTTAGTAATAACTTTCCCTAGATAAAGGAAAAATGCATGCTCGTATTTTCCAAGTAGCAAAAAAACTTTCATCCAAAATTGAAACATTTTGCGCCAGATATAGACCAAGCTTTTTGTGTTTCTAGGTACTTCCTGTGGCGTTTCAGTGTCCTGTGCTCTACGCTTAACTTCCTGACAGACAGTTACACATGGCCGCTGCTTGTGTACATGCTTCTGATCTGCGTGTACCCCTTCACCTCTTGCTGTGCACATATGTTTAGCACCATGTCGGCCGAGTCACGTCACATCTGCTACTTCTTTGATTACGGAGCGCTCAGCCTCTACAGCTTGGGTAAGAATGCATTCATGGGGATACCACATTAAATGTATAGTAAGTCATTCTGGAGAAAGCCTGTTGATATTTGAACTCGGTCAAAACAAAAACACTTCTCCCCTTCAATGTTATAGAGTGCTCTTTCAGATGCTCCACCTCACACATTGGAATTGCATTGTGAAGGCTAGAAGTATCGGATTATTTTTCAGCATGCACAGAACAATGAGCTAGCTGATCAAAGGAGATATTTGGTGAATTTGATTAAAAAGTGTTAGCTTACGTTTACTATACATTTTTAACGTAGGTGTCTTTGACTGAAATCTGTATTATGAACATTGCTGGTGCTGTAGCACACAGCCAACCAGATGCTGCCAATTTTAAAGATGTCACTGAAACATTGTAAGCATCAGTAGCCCACGCAGGCATGACTTTTTGTACCAAAAAGTTAACTAACATAATGTACACATACATTGATCGACGTGTGTCGCAAAGAGCATTTTGAAAGATTGTACTTTGTACTACAGTTTAGTTTTGTGAAATGTTTTGCAAATGGTTCTCCTTTACCTACAAACATGTACTTTCTCACATGGCTGTCAGCATGACATTATAGGGACAAACGTATTAATATATAATATACATATATAAACCAAGACATTGTACATTAGTTCCAGCATTACTAAAGTTTTTTTTTTGTATGTTTTATTTTTTTACCCCATCTTTACCTTGACTTTGTCTGATACCCATGGAGTATGCACGCCATGACAGTTTAATTATTTGCCATATGTTTGCGTTATCATGCATGCAACATTTATTTTAGGATAAACCTCCACAGATATGTACAATTTCAGGGTGGCCTGTGTATTTACACACTGCAAACACCGTTTGTATTTTATGGTACATGCAGGGTGTCTTTTAAATTCACTGTTCTCAATGTTTACTAATTGACAAAGATTAGGATGGAACTAAAGACCTGCTCCAATCCCCTGAACAAATTATGACCCATGGCAATGTGCAATTCATAATCTACATCAAATCCCCTTAGTGCCAAAATGTACCCAATCTTTAATGTTCAAAAGTCCATCTCTGGGATATTGGCTGCATACCCAAACATTCCAATGACTTTAGCTTAGCTGAGGATTTATACAATAGTTATTAATTGTGAAAATAGACAGTTTGGAGGTATCCATGGTCTTTTTATAGTGTGAATCTATGATGCAATAGTTTTTAAAGGTTCTCAAGTTAATTGCATAATAATAGCAAAATCACAGAATTCCGAAGTTTTTAAGCACACAGTCCTTTTAGAGGTTGTGATTGAGAATGGAGTGAGCCTGTCAGTGTTGTAGGGGATGGAGTAGAGAACAGTGCTAGCCACTTTTGCAACATGACAAGGGGGTTTCTGGACACAAATTGGGGGGTGATAACCTGATATGCCAGATGGTTGTTATTCACAACCATTTGTTCTTTATGGTTGTTAGACACAACCATCTGGGGAGCCGTTCATTGAAATTGTTTTGAAAGGGCAGGCATTTTAAATACTGGGCAGGTGATTGGATGAACCAATGAACCAGCGGAGCCAGTTCTCTCCAAAGAAGTTGGGAGAAGAGTGAAAACTTGAGAGCCTATTCTAATGAAAATGATGCTATTGGAACATCTACCCTCTTTGGAGACGCAATTGTTGTTTTTGAGTCACTTTCGCCATCATAAAACCTAAACCATGCCCGTAGAAGTATATCAAGCTCTCGAGACAGCTCAAATTCTTTCGGTGAAATCAAACTGAAGCTTGCGAGATCCGGATGATCTAGTGAGGCTAGGGCTATGCACCTTCTTACGAGAAACTGCTAATAGAAAGTAGGTGTAAAAACTTTAAATATGTCTGTATGTACAGTATGCAAATTTTTTTTGTCAATTAGGTTGTGCCATCTCCTATGGAGCCTATGTAATGCCTGACTGCTGGATAAACAGTTGGCTCCATCACCATTTTGTCCCCATCGCCATTGGAAACACGCTATTCTGTACCAGCTTATCGTGTTATTCTAGGTAAGTGTCTGTTTTATTTGAGACTGTTTAAGATTATTAATGTGCTTAACAGCAGGTAAATTCTTAATGTGGACATGTAATGCCCCGTTGCACATGTTGACATAGTTCCTTGAGGTCTCAATGCAATGTATTTGACTTAAATGATAATGCCACATACAACCCGAATTCCAATGAAGTTGGGATGTTGTGTAAAACCTAAATAAAAACAGAATACAATGATTTGCAAATCCTTTTCAACCTATATTTAATTGAATGCACTACAAAGACGCTGTGACAGGGGCAACAAAAGACTGGGAAAGTTCAGGAATGATTAAAAAAAACACCTGTTTGGAACATTCCACATTGTGAGCAGGTTAGATGGAAACAGGTGAGTGTCATGATTGATAAAAGGAGTATCCTCGAAAGGCGTAAGCGACAAGGCCGAAACCCACATTGAATGCCCCTGACCTTTGATCCCTCGGGCGACACTGCATTAAAATCTAATATCAATGTGTAAAGTATATTACCACATGGGCTCAGGAACACTTCAGAAAACCATTCAGTCAGTTAACACAGTTAAAACTCTACCGTAACATCACCCAGAAATGACACCGGCTTCTCTGGGTCGGAGCTCATCTGAGATGGACTGACGCAAAATGGAAAAGTGTGCTGTGGTCTGACAAGTCCACATTTCAAATTAGATTTTGGAAAATATGGACGTCATGTTCTCCGGGCCAAAAAGGAAAAGGACCATCCGGATTGTTATTCGCGCAATGTTCAAAAGCCAGTATCTGTGATGGTGTGGGGGTGTGTTAGTGCACATGGCATGGGTAACTTGCACATCTGTGAAGGCACCATTAATGCTAAAAGGTACATACAGGTTTTGGAGCAACATATGCTGCCATCCAAGCAACGTCTTTTTCAGGGATATCCCTACTTATTTCAGCAAGACAATGCCAAGCCACATTCTGCACGTGTTACAACAGCATGGCTTCATAGTAAGAGTGCAGATACTAGACTGGCCTGCCTGTAGTCCAGACCTGTCTCCCATTGAAAATGTGTGGTGCGTTATGAAGCGCGAAATACAACAACGGAGTTGTACATCAAGCAAGAATGGGAAAAGAATTCCACCTACAAAGCTTCAACAATTAGTGTGCTCAGTTCCCAAACGCTTATTGAGTGTTGTTAAAAGGAAAGGTGATGTAACACCGTGGTAAACATGCCCCTGTCCCAGTTTTTTTAGAATGTGTTGCAGGCATCAAATTCAAAGTGAGTGAATATTTGCAAAAAACAAAGTTTATCAGTTTTAACATTAAATATCATATATTAAATATAACTTTATTGGAATTGGGGTTGTAGATTATATGGAATAGCACCGAATTATGCCTTTTGTTGCATATTCTAAAAAAACGCAGTCTCATATTCTCAGAAGTTGCTTTCAGTGACTGTTGCTTTAAATCCTACGAGCCATTGCTCACCCCGCCCCCTTGTCCGCATAGTGTGCTGACGTAAGTCTATGGCTTTGCTGCTGTTGAGCTGTCTGAGCCGGTACTGCCTCTGACAAAGCAGAGCAACGATTGCGCATTCATTTTGCCTTGCCATTCGGACAAAGTTATGTCTTTGCACGATATGACCAAACTTATCCAAATTAAAGCAGCTGTAAATATACCAAAATACTTTTGATATAATAGTCTTAATTAAGGTTTACTGTTACTGAACAGTAGACCATTCATATAATGTGGTTATTATTGTGCAGCTCTTGAAACGCTATGCTGACTGTCGTGGACAACCTAGATGACTCAAGTTGTGTTAATTCTACAGTAGCCTTATCAGTAGCTAGGTTTGCCAATTTGGTCATCTGTTAATTGTTAAACTTTCAACTTTTCCTTAGTTTGCGTACTGGCAATCAACTTCACTTCCTTGTAGCTTGTATAACTTATTTTTCTGAATACTATGGTAGATGACTATGAATGGTCATATCCTCATAGGTCCGTTACCAAACTAACTGTAAGCACACTTCTACGTAGCAAGTAAGCATTTTTCTAATTCAACTGTTTCTCTGCCTCTTTTCCTTCTATGGCCATTACAGACCGGAAAGGTAACAGTCTACTTTGAAAAGCCCAGTACGTCTCCAAGTCACATCGACATAACTATTTTCAAGAAATATTTGTTTTTCATGGAATGACACCTTTAAAACAGTAATCCACTGATTAGTTATCATAGTAGGATTTACTATATAGTGTGTTTTGGTAGTTTTTATGTTCAAAATTAATCCTGATTGCTGTGAGATTTACTCCAATTTAGTTTAATAATGGAAAACCGTTCATTTTGATATCAGGCATGGCCAGAAATGTTTCCTTGGTAACCTTTACCAGAGACTTAAGGGTGATCTATATATCATATATTAAACTTAGCAGCAAACAACTAGTTTCTATGTAAATATATGGTGGAGTAATCCTGGAAAGAGAGTGTGTGTGTTGTATTCCATGCTGCTCTGTTCTTGTTAGCATATCAGCTGCATGTTAGTGCATTTGTGTGTATGTGGCTCACTAAGCATTTGTTTTGGTTTTAGATGCTGGTGCGCTTAGTGTGACATCTAGTGGTAGAAATAGAGCCACTTTCATAATAACTGTGCTAATTTAGGAAATTACATTTATACAAGAAATTAAAATTGCCATTCTGTCATTTAAAAAATAATCATTTTTATTTTCCCTACCTCTCTGACTTCGTAGGTTCTTGGAGTTGCAATTTCCACAAACAAGTAAAGTTTTAAGGACAGCAGCATTTGTTGTGCCATTCGTCTTCGACACTTTCCCCCTTGTATACCGGGTGAGTTCATGGAACTCACAAACCCTCCCATGAGTCAGTTGTAGAAATATATTAGGATCTCTAGTGTATTGTGAGTGATATGTTTTAATTTAGCATTGGGGTTATTCACACATGACAAATGGAAGCAGCAGTAGGTGTTTGTGTTTACATTGTTACATAACAGCTGAGAGATTACCACTTGGTCTTTAATAGATAAGAGAGTTTTGGCTCAGACAACCTGTAAACATGTCTTGTCTTAATCCAATCTCTCTCCCACTCAATGCTCTAATATAACCTTTATTTTGGTCTATTGTCACTTGTCAGTTGGATTTTTAACAAACCAGATAGTTAGTAATATAATATGCTGCCTGGGTTTAACCTGAGTGTGTCTGTGTTTGATATAGCTGTTGCTGTGCTGTGGGGGCTGCAGCAGCCATAGTGATGCCCTGTCCAACCATGGATACCACCTTCTCTTTGCCTTCCTCACCTGTTTCCTGTTCACCTCCCACCTGCCTGAGAGGCTGGCCCCAGGGCACTTTGACTACTTTGGTCAGTTGCTTTGTAGCTACAGTATATACACCATTACCCTGAGAAGCTTTCATTTTAAGTAGAAACTGACAGCATTTGATGGGCAAAAACGAATTATATTATTGACAATTATTAAAATACTAAATTATTATGCCTATTAGAATACAATGATTATAGCCAGTCACCAATGGGAGTGTCCAGACCGTATTCATGAAGTGAATTTTTGGTCTAGATTTCTTTTTAATTTTTAGAAGCGAGAAATTAATTTAGCTTAATGTAATGTTAAGTCAATGGAGAGCAATCAAATGTCCCCCCCACCCCCATCTAAATTGTAAATAAATGGGGTAGGTTTAAATATTATTATTTCACTATTTTGTTTTTTGAATGACAATGTTTGCGCCTGTCGCTTTCTAGATGTAGCCATATATTCACTTCAAACTAACAGCA
The DNA here is from genome assembly GCA_027564795.1 of Aphredoderus sayanus. Classification (NCBI taxonomy): domain Eukaryota; kingdom Metazoa; phylum Chordata; class Actinopteri; order Percopsiformes; family Aphredoderidae; genus Aphredoderus; species Aphredoderus sayanus. The sequence goes on from JAODUG010000008.1 coordinate 4,005,089, forward strand.
TACTGATCCTGAACAAATTGACATTTGTCATAAAATGGCGACAAAGATTCTGAAGTTTTAATCTTCCAAACATCCATCCAGGCCACAGCCACCAGCTCTTCCATGTCTGTGCTGTGGTGGGCACGCACTTTCAGATGGAGGGTGTGATGTCAGACATGACCACCCGCAGTGCATCGCTGGGGGCCCATGCAGCTTCAATGTCCTTCCTGACCACCATTGGGGCGCTAGCTGTGGGCCTGGTGCTGAACCTGGGCATCATTGGTATTTTTAGCACCCTGTTGTATTGGAATCCTCTTCTAGGTGCCAAACAAACATCGTTGAAGCAACACAAGGAATAATGTGGGCAGACTTCACCATTGGCTACAAAAATGTTTGAGCCATCTTCCAATGGAAAAGGGAAGATTAACCGTTTTGTCTTCCATTGTCTCTTGTGCCTGTGGTAACAGAAATGGTTTTATTATTCATTTGAATGTTTTTGATGCGTTGTTTTGAGAGTATAGATTTTTTCTTTTTCTAACAGTGTTGTACACTTTGTTTTTTCGTGTGTTCGCTGTTTATGTTAAATTGACAACCCAGTTGTACTGCCAAAGCCTTTTGTCCAATAATTGTTGAATTTAAGTGAATATTATTTTAAAACGCACACCTGAGAGGCTTTGGGTAAAATGAAGATTTTTAATATTAAATATAAGTGCCTTAATCTAGAACTACACTTCTTGCAATATAATACTATAAAAGAATATATTTCTCATATATACACATGACTGGACATTTTTAATATTGGAATTTGCAGGGATTTGAAAAATCTTAGTTTTCTTTTTTAAGATACCCCACTTTGCACATTGTGCCATTATATGGAAGCTAAACAATGCTAGAATTTATTTTTGATCCCTTTGTTTTTCTACCTGGATTTTGTATTTAGTATGTCAGTGAATAAGTAAAGTAAGGGTTTATCCTCCAAATCTACATTATATAATTAGATTGTCCCTGTATAGTGCACTTATTACCTCTACTCTATGATTTGAGTTGATTTTCCGAGATGTAGTTCCTCGTGATGGCCGTATGAACTGTGCCTCGCATCTTCCAAGAGAAAATTATTATGGCTAGTGATTAAAACATGGTTGCCCTTTTTATGGTGGTCTGTTGCTACGGCAACTCTATAGTTGCATTATACCCCCTGAAGGTCTTGAGCACTTAAATGCCCCTCATTCTTTCACAGTTCTACACAGGATTACAGTAGTCTATCATGTAGAGCCTATAATCGCCAACTAGACCCAAAATGTCAGACATACAGATTCTTTATTAGTATACTTTTTTATATATACAGAATATGAAATATTTTTCTCTCTCTAAGTTTTGACATTTTATAACAGCTGTTTTGTAAAACATTTTTTTGAAATTGGCGCATACTAGAACAATCAATTCAGTTCACTGTAGGGCCATATTAGTATCATAGGGTCTGTGGTGCTGTTTCATTTAGTGGTCTTTGGAGGGTTTTCTACATTTTTATTCAGAACAGCGTTTACATCCTCTGTGGGGTCTTTGACTAATATCCCAGTGAGGGTCAGAAAGCTGTTTATAAGAATTGAAGATATTTTAGGAGAATTGCATAGTCTACGGGCACTCTTTCTCATACATAATGTAATGCCTCTACCTGGTGTGTGTGAGATTGTGTGATCTTCTGCATACTTACAGGTTTTTGGCAAACAATTACCTTCCTTGGTGTTAATGTTGTATTCGGCTATTGTTTACATTTATTTGCATTTATCCTACTATATTTATAGTTTATGTATAACTATTTATGTTTATCAGTTATATATAGCTATATCATTTAGTCCATATTACTCATGTAGGTGTGCACGCTTATATGTTAAGGTCATTATTAGGGCACATTCAGTTCTTTAGATAAGTATGTACTACAAGGACTTTTCCACTATTTCGAGTCTCCATGTTTTTGTGGTGTATCCAACATAAGAAAATGAGACCACGGGCGATATGTAGTTGACCATTTCCTTATAACAATTCCAAAGGTCTTCATGGTTCAAATCTATGGACAAGAGGCTGAAAATGAATTGTTATATTACCTCAATGTTAAACATCTTGCAAAACAGCTGCTGTTCTATAGCAACTTTTTCATGCAAATGCACTCTTTCACCAGTGTCGGTAGCAGTCTACGACAAGGCAGTGGGGCTTGTGGGAAAGGTAGTTTTTACTCCAGGAAACACTTTTTCTTCTACTAATCTAGTACTTTTTTTTTTTCTTTTTTTTTCAATGGGATCACTAATATTGTCATTGTGATAAATGTTCATAAATGTTGTATTTAAATGCCATGTATATGTCCACAAAATCTAGTCAACAGACTAAGTGGAGTTTGGGAATGAGTTATTGAACAGCCTACAGGTAAATATTAACAATGGTGCTAATATACACTATGTACAAACAAACCACAAGAAAAGCTCACCTGTATGTTTTACACATTTAATGTATATTACATTTACTAACCACTTACCTCCTGTGATACAAAGTTGTATTTCACTGCAAAAAATTAAGCATGAAGTTCTTGCAGTTTTAGAGCTCTGTTGGGGAAGTGACATTACAAGGGTATCGGTATGTGACATTGTGGTCCGAGAGGGACATGAACTGTTACACGTATAGGTATACTTTTGATCCTAATGTGGGATACAGAGCATAGTGCATGTGCCATAAAGAATTCCATTGAATGCATGCGCATACACGCTTGTATTAGGACTGTGGAAGTGTAGAAGGTGGTTGAAGGTTAGTGCATTAGACCTTAATAGTCACATTTTATTGTATTGTTGATAATGCTATTGGCCCATAGTGTTTTTTTTTTTTTTAAGAGACTTCTGATTGAGCTCCAACATGAAGTGTTTATTGATTTAAGCTTTTTTATGGCCATCATTTTACCGCACATATCTATTCGACCAAGTTGATTCTTGGAATTGTCATTACTGGCTTTTGCGGTGCTATCGACCCACACCTGTCTGAAATGAATTTGTTTCCAACTCTTTTTGTTGCACATTATCAGTTGAAGTCGCATTTGAATTCAAATTAGTTATGATGTTGAGTGTTCTCCGTCTCATAGATCAGTGCTGATAATTGTCTTTTGAATCATTTTCAAAAATTAATTTTCTGCCTAGGAAGCATTGTACAAAGATGGAATTTAAGGTCACATTCCATTCTGCGAGCTTACACTGTAAAGACCATTTGCACTTTAAACAATGAGTCCTCAGTTAAGATTTCAGTAATCACCTCCATACTTGGTGTAAAATGTAAAGTTTCCCCTTTTTTGTTGTTTAATGTAGAAGGGTATGTTAGGATACGGTGAAGTAGCAGGACTTGGGTTTGGTGATGTCAAAGATGTAATCTTTCCATGTCAGAGCTATAGAGGGACATTGTTGATCAAAGGAGCACTTGTGCCTATTTACGTTTTACATCATCGTTTTTTGGTAATGAAATGCTGACATTAACTAATGTACTAGTTTCTAGGATAATTAAACAACACATCTTTAAAACTTACAATTTGGACATTATTTTCAGTATTAAATAATGCCTTTTATGAATGTAACCATTGCCTTGGGAGTAATTTCAATAAAAAATAACACCAATTTCAGTGCCCTTTTTTACGTGTGGTAAAGACTAAAGTAGATTTAAAGCTGTTGCACCTTTCATATTGGTTTCATGTACTTCAGATATATGAACTGAACTGTGTAGACTATCAGTTAACATGATTCTCAGGCTTACTTTAAATCTGTTTACAGTACATGCAATTTTTAATTTCTAGCTCCTAATTTCTACCTCCTAACGTTATCTACAGTAGTAGCCACTACTGTAGTGGCTTCATCTATACAGTTTAGTTTAAATATGGAACATCAGTTTACAGTATATCCTAGGCACAGGTGTCTGCAACCTTTCAAAGACCCATTTGTGCCCCAAAAAATATATTTATTTCTCTGGAGCTGCAGAACCTTTTGGGCAGATTACAGGCCTAATTGAAAATTCATTCACGTTTTTTTATTTTATTTTTTTTATAAATGTTTTTAAAGCATTTAATGCACATTTCTGGTAATTGTTGAAAACAAAATGTACTAAATGCTCAAAGGTCGTTTTCATTAAACTGGTTTTGAATTGACCGGATTAATGTGGATACTGCTGAAATCAGAGGAGACAGGCTGGCAATGATTTGAGTTTATATTTCGTAGGGGGGTAAACAATCCAGATTAATTTTTATATGATGTTTGTCAAAGACACAGGGAGCCACTACAGTTGCTGAAGAGCCTCATGCGGCTCAGGAGCCGCAGGTTGCAGACCCTTGTAACAGGGACCGTTTGATTTCAGCAGTGTGTTAATGTGAACAGTAGAGGGCGCTAAGGTATACAGTAAGTCAGATGTCTCAACTGAAGTTTAGCAGCACAGATTGACGATGCCAAATGTGATATTTGATTTTTAATTCCGGGATTGATGAACTGAAATCCTCTAAGATGTAAGAAGTATGCATGTTTTGTAACAGGCATAGGTTTTTGCACTTCTAATGGATCTTGACCTTTCTAGTCTGGAAGACAATAAAACTACACTGTTAGGCTGTTTCGGTTAAATACAATGATATACTGCATTGATGTAGAACTGGATTACTTATAATGCCTATGGAAAAAAAACTTTTTCAGAGTTAATAAATAACACCTTTCATAAGCATCAGATCTATACTCTTGCCTGGTTTCAAACATCTACTGGAAAAACTTTTTCTGCAACCACAAATGGAGTCCTGACAGGGTTACAGAGACCCACAGTGTAGAATATAATGTACTCATTCTATCCAACTAGGATCTGTGTGTAGACGCTAGAAGAAACAATAGCCCAGACACGAGCCCTGCAAGTGTTTTCATCGACAGTACACCAGAGAGGGATGGGGAGGAGGGCGAGGATGATAGCATTACTCACAATCCATTACCACTCCCTAGAGGCTCTATAGACAGAAGAGGGGGGAAAGTGTAAGGCCACTGTAGAGTTTAGTTTATTTGTGTGTGTGTGTGTGTGTGTGTGTGTGTGTGTGTGTGGCAGGTTCAGACTATAGTGTAAGACAATATGAAATTTGATTATTTCTTTTCACTAACTGTCTGCTGGTTTTTCCATAGGGACATAGCATGTCGTTGATTATGTACAGTACCTCTTGTCAAACAACAGTAAATGTGGAAGAGCTTTGTTAAGGGCTCTAACTCTGCTAACAGCCCATCACTCGCTATGAAACATTCAGTACAATACACACTGATTGATCGAACAGTCTATGTAACTATATGTCACTACGGCAACGCCACATTTAAATCAATACTTTTATTTATTTATTTAAGGGCAGACAATATACAAAGTGCTGGGGTAGTAATACTTGCGAAGACACTTTTGACATTAATATACTATTTACATTGAGTATTTACACTTAAAGGCATCGTGAAGGCTTTATAGTACAGCTTTTCCCCATAAAACAATCTGCGGTTAGTTCCAGTTTGAATTTGGACATGGGCTATTGGCCTTTATCTTGTTTTGCACACACAAGTGCCCCATGGTAGGGTGGTCGCCCCAAATCATAGTATCTGTTTCGATGCCATCTGTCACATTTCTCTCTTTATCCATCTGTTACTGTTGCCCTACTGAGTGCCCCAGTCTGAAATCCTAGAGGATTGCACAGCAGTGCTTTGATATACAGTAAGCAGTTCTTGTTTAGGGTCACAGAAAATAACCTGTTCAACATGGCCAATTTGTCTAAAAGGCGATCAGGACTCCTAAAACATTTCTTGCACACCGGCCAGACATTAATCCATGATTAGACCATTACTCTTTGGAAATGCTTATGTGTCTGTATATTTTCTAGTACTGGCCAGGAAAACTGCTAGCATTAAATGTAAACAATGTAGATGTTACACAAGGATCATGTTCACTGCTAATAAAACAATTTTGTTCTCGGTTTGTGAAAAATATTTATGTAGTACATTGGAAATAATGAGGAATAAGAAAACAAGAAATGATTGAATTATTCATTAAGTCAATAACAAAAGAAAGAAGTCAAATGAGGTATTTCAAAAAGTTTCAATTGTTCAACTTCTATTTAGTCTTAATGAACACACTTGCTCATTTAATAAAAAACTTCAAATAAGCCTTACCATATCAAAGCTTATCCAAATTCAATCACTACACATTTCAATTAATTAATGCCTACTGTGCGCAAACCTTTTATGTTGTGTTTCACACTTTTACCCCATTTTGAAGTGCTCTCTTTTGTAATCATTATTTCTAATAACCAATCATATAAGGGTCTCTAGTTTTGAGTCTCATAAAAATACTTTGTAATCATTCAAACTTGATAACATTGCTTCAGCTCATAGCCAAATCACGTTTGGCATGTAGCCTACCACATTTGTAAATCTCATCTTCTGTAACTTCACATTGGTTCGTGCACGACTTTCTATTGACTCAACTACAAATAAACATACACACTGGTAAACACTGATTTGGGTTCCTACAGACCCAGAGGGGTCTGATGTGGAACTGGCAAAACTCAAGAGAGGCAACGCTTTCTCTTGCAGTAACTGACAAGTATTTATCATACATTTCCCGCTCCGTTCCCCCATGAGTCCTACAAAACAAAAGAGGAATCAAACATAGTAACACGAAACTGCCTTAAAGGGACACTCCTCAATTTGTGTCTAGAAACGCCCATGCGATTGAAACTAGTGTTAGAAAAACACAGGTTTTAAACACACATGAAGAACACCGAGAACACATGAAACATGAGTGCTGAATGGGTGACGCACCTCTCTACTCTACAGTACTCCCTGCTCTACCCCTCCCTAACACAGTAGTAGTGCTTAAAGCAGTAAATAGAACAGTGAACTGGGGAATATATTGGGTTATATGGGGGATATTGGGAGCTACAGTATAATGCAACCGAGGAGTGTACCTTGAACTAATGAAAGTGTACCACAAACTAATGAGTAAAAGTGAAGGAACTTGTCGATGAGCCCTCCTTCGCATTCAGCCCCGGCCGGCCATTCTCTTTCCACCAGCCAGTGGTTGGCACTCTCCGGGCCCCCAGGTCAGCCTCCCTAGCCCAGTATGTCTAGGTAGACCGGAGGGTTCTTGACCAGGGCCAGCAGACGGCTGTGGATGTCCTTGATGACCAGCCTCTGCTGTGGCTCACGCTGCCAGCAGCCCTGCATCAGCTGGTGCACCTCTTTGGGGCATGTGCGTGGCCTCTCCAGCTCGCGCCCCTGAGTGATGCACTCAATGGCCTGCGGGCCACAGAAATACACATACAACCCCAGGGTGAGTGAGGGGGTGAAGGTCTTATAAACACTATTGTGAGTACAATAGTAGTAACCTTAGTGGTTAATGAGTTGTGCACATTTTCACAAAAGCATCATTTAAACCAGGGAACAAAATGTCAGTTTTGTCAACATAACCTCCAAAACAAAAATCCTGCAATGCTGTTTTGCTCCCTATAAACTCTTATTTAAATGCCAATTTACCTGAATTATCTTTATAAATTGACTTTGTAAAAAGGCACTTTTCATTCCATTCTCTATGTGCCTTGAAAAGAGATGTTACTTCATTTGACTAATTTAGTTCACTCACAGCCTTGCCACAAAACATGTTCATCAACATTAGAAAGTGGATTTTACTCTGCAACAGTAACAACCAACCCTCGGCTATCCATCTAAAGGGTTAGTGACTCAACCACTTCACTATTGTTAACCCTGCCCTGATCCACTGAACAGAAGAGACCTGTCATCAATGAGTGTAATCATGCCTAAATCACCTTTCAATCACCTTCACATCTTAACAAGATGTACAGAAACCTCGCAAATTACTGCAATTGTGACTGTGTGCAAAGTGTTTTGGGGTGATTTATAGCTGCCACATCTTATTAATCATAATTGTGCCTGTCTTTCATTGGCTGGGAGGGATTGAAATAACAAGGTTAAAGCTTATTGGCCTTGGACAAAGATGAAAGCCAATGAGATTAGAATTGAGTGAATAAGAAAGTGATATACCCTCCTCTAGAAAAGAGAGAGGGTTCTACCTCGTAATGGCACAGTTGTGGTTGCGACTGAGTCCCAGATCTTGGTGCTCAAGTTTAACAAGCTGGACTAGACTGCCCTTATTACTACAAATGTATTGATTTGTTGAGGAGACCGTGAAGCACTGAATATTCTATAGACAGCATGTTCAGGGTTCAGGGTCTCAGGTGATGAAACACCATTACGTGCAGTTTTAAGTGATGTAAGGTTAACCTTTTATTTTAGCTGACCCTCACCAAACAAAGACATCTCTGCTATTACTTTATACAACTTCAAAATACAAGGTATTGATGCGCATATACTAAGAATAGTTTTCTAAACTAATAGCAATAGAGCTATTGTGTCATATACAGTATAATTACTAATTATATTTCCATGTATACACTCGCTTATGACACTTGCTTGCTATATGTAGTAATATTTTATATTAAATCCAAGCTCCCTGTGCCCTGTATAGGCTAATATAATACCCCTGCAGCTCTCAATATCAGCTGCGCTACATATCCCTCTCTGAGTGTTTCAGACTGAGATCTCTGAGATTTTGTTTTTACACAGATTTTTACATAACTGTATTTATGTTTTTACATACCTCTCTGAGTGTTTCAGACTGAGATCGCTGAGAATTTGTTTTTTCAGTATACTTGAGTATTATGTTTCTTTTGTTTGTGTGTTTGTTTGTTTGTATTACTCTCTTCCTTTCAAATTGATAAAATGGATGACAACATGTATATTATAGTCTGCTATGTTCAGCGGTTCAGAGCAGAGCTCTTCGAAACAGTAAAGTGCAACAGAATGACACACGCTCAGACATCTAGTCAAATGTTTCCTGACACAAAGATGTCCTTCCATGTCTCAGATACAATCTCCCCTCCAACCAGCATCGAGTGTTCTTCTCTCCGTGCTATCAGCCAATCAGCCACCAGCGTGCCAGCCTACCTCACTGTTGGACAGCTGATACCAGGGCTGTTTCCCGTACGTGAAGATCTCCCAAAGGACCACACCGAAGCTCCAGATGTCACTCTCTGTGGTGAACTTCCTGTACATGATGCTTTCTGGGGGCATCCAACGTATGGGCAGCATTGTACGTCCACCCACCTGCCCGCCCAGAGGAAACCATGTGTTTTGATGTGAATATGGATACATGTGTCTATATATACAGTGTATATAGTATAATACTGCATAGCTGAGTCATAGCTGTAGCACATATTCCATTTTGGTTGAAACAAGATCATTGTTTTGGTTTGAAACTCTAAGTGCTGAGTGACTGACACTTCTCTCTACTCCCCCCCTTACAGAGCACTTATGCTCACATTGGTCTATCCCCTTGTGTGTACAGTTTTAAACATAAACAATGAGCTTGGGTTGGATTCTTGGTGGAACTTACAGGTGCGTTTTTTTGTTTTTGTTTTTGTTTTACACCACCACCACTGGATTCTTATGACTCACAAACAACACAACCCAAACAAAATAAACAACAAAAACATTTTTGCCAGCCTTACCCGGTAGTAATCTGTACTGTAGATATCACGGGACATGCCAAAGTCACCAATCTTCACCACCAGGCCTTCCCCTACCAAACAGTTGCGGGTTGCCAGGTCTCTGTGGACAAAGTGCAGGGACGCCAGGTACACCATGCCTGAAGCGATCTGGGAAGCGATATGCAGCATCTGGGGCAGAGTGAGCTCCCCCAGCGGAGCCATTTTAACCTCCTCCAGGATACGAGCATCGGGACCATGAGCCCTGAATATGGGACATAGCAGGACAACAAATATAAATCATTAAGAAGCTCTTCAGCATGATAGGCTACTGTGTATTTCAGGCTATATTTCAGATGTAGATGTAATGTTACTTGACCTGGACTAGAATCTGAAATCAAATCAAGTCAATTTTTAGCCTGATAAGAACATCCAGATTTGTGTACACAGTTTGTGGAGCAGAACCTCTCGAATTATAATAATTTGTCATAGAGGGGGTGCAATCAAATTATTAGCAATTAGTGATTATAAGCGAACAAAATCCACTTTTGGATGATTTTCTGAGCAACAGGTCAGAACATCTGTTTGCTTCGGCACCAACTAAATTATCCATGTGGACACTGATTGTTCACCAGTTCAGTAATCGACAGGTTTTTATTTGAGGATTTTCAGACCGATTTGCAAAGCGATCCAAATCATAAAGTCATCAGATATTCTACATTTAGACTTAAAAATTGTGTCTCCCAATTTTACTTGGTATTTGAGCATTATTGGTCATACTGTAGCTCTCCTATAACATTGTTTTAAGGAACACGCTTGCTCTATTACGTTTTCACAGTTTCTACACAAACTGAACTAGCTAAATAGTTATTTTAAAAAAGATGCCTGCATTACTTCTACCAAATTCTTCTGTTGGTGTCAGGTGGTATAAAGCACTATGTCCTTGGGTCCCATTTGTCCTTGCTGTGCAGTTGCCATGGCATCGGCTGTGACTGACCTATAGAGTGCATGACCTCAGCATGCAATCTGCAAATTGAACATTTTTGACAAACTGTATATGAGCTATTAAAAGTCTTACAGCCATGGTAGGCTCTGGCTATGCCATTATAAAGCCATTTAACAATGACGGTTAATAGGAAGCACAAAGCTTATAATATGCCTTCAATTGATTTGCAATAATGCAATTCGGGGATGTACTGTGTGCTGATTTTCCATTCTTTGAATGCTCCGCAGTTGTCCTTGGGAATCATAAACACCCACTCTTACATCTAACTCCTGCCTAAATGAGTAAATCACCCTTGTTAAGTCTCCATTTATCCTAATATTCCGCCTCTCCACTTTGGCCGGCGTTATGCCCCCCTCCCTTCAAAGGAAGTTGTCTATACAATCACTATTAGTTTAGAAGGCAGGTGGTTTGGGTGGAAAGCAGCTGCGTTGTGGGGCCTCGAGACACATCACCCATGCTGTCTGCTGGAAATGCGATTTCCATCCATTGGTGGACATACATCTCTGGGGAAGACTGCTTGAGAGTGTGTGTGTGTGTGTGTGTGTGCTTTTAAAAGAAATCTCCAATCTGCCGCCGGTGGAGGACACCTGGCAGCTACAGAGATGCATCTGCTGTAAGACAACTTCACAGGTGCTAAGTGAGTCGCCATACTGGCTATGATTGGCTAGCTGTCTCCTGCTGGACAGTTCCAGGTCCTAGACACCCTGTAAACTGCAGATGAATACCAGACATATAACATGTTAAAGGTGTTTAGATGCTTTAGATATTGTATTCTATGTAGCTACTGTATGTATGTATTGTATTTATTTGTGGATTTCTTTAGCACAAGCCTCATGTAGTGCTACTTCGAAGCGATGATACTGTTGCTAGCTGGCACTGTAAACATCTTGAAAATAGTATTGCATTGATGGAGTCCTCAGAAAGAGGTCTGCTTCAAAAAGGTCATTTTATTAACCAAATATGATACACAATTGTATATAATTCACATGAGGTCAAAGTTAAAGGTGGGGTTAGCAATTCTAATATAATACACTTTTCAACAAATATCTCCTCACAGTCCTCTAACTGTGAGCTTGCTGTGTTTCTATACAGAAACAATGTCCAATGTGGGGGGGGGGGGTTGGGCGGAGCATCTGAGGGAGCGCCCCAAGGCACTGAAGGGAGACGTGTTCGTTATTTGTTTTGTTTACTTAAAATAACAACAATCTTACTCCAGCACCTCTTACACCACCTCTAAAGCCTGAGGAAACGTTGGTAGGCTTTGTGGAGGTTATACTCTACCTGTGAGCCAGTGTAAAAATATCTCGAACCCATGTGACATTGCAATACAACTTGCATGTGCTCAAATCAGGCAGGTTTTATAAACCCTTGTTTCAGACAGGGGTTTTCAGTGACTGAGAACGTGAGCCTGCCATACAAAGTGACACCATTCACTGCCCTTTCCCCCTTAGTTTACTTGCTTTGTTTCACTCAATTCCTGGATGGGATGATGATTATGTTATTTGATCCCACAGACAATTGAGCCAAGATAGATATCCTAAAATTGCTGTTTGTCCTAACAGCAGACTACACTAAATACACAAAAAAGGTCTGTCCTAAATTGAGAACAGCATTAAAAATCCCCAAAACTTTCCCAAATCACACACATTCAGGAGGTTTGATGAGATCTCTTTTTGATAACGAATGAAATATTGTTTCACTGCCATTCACTGAGTTTACCCTAAAGCTGTTAGGAGCTTCCCTAGATAGGCCTGCCGTCCATTTTGAAAGCCACTGGTTTAAGGCATCATGCGTCAGCGACATATACCTGAGGAAGCGGTTGAGGTCCCCGTGCCTCATGTATTCAAACACCATGGCCAGGGGCTCTCCATCGGTACACACGCCATAGAAGCGCACTATGTGCTGGTGTTGCAGTACTGTGAGCAGCTCTGCCTCCCTCTGGAAGTCCTGTCTGGTGGACTCGTTTGCGTCCTTCAGGGTCTGTGTGGCAGAATGGATTCACATAGTGACATGGCATCTATAGCTGCAGTTACTGTCCTTCAGTCTGTGTGGCAGAATGTATTCACATAGTGACATGGCATCTACAGTAGCTGCAAGGATTGTCCAGAGCAGCATACAAGAAATGCTGAAATTCCTAGTTTGCCAATATTATTTGCAACCAGCAGTACAATGTATGTGTTAAATGTGTGTCAAATCTTTGTGAAGTCCCTTTACAGTTCAGTGTAATGACAATAAATCCAATATTATTACTATTAATCCAATCAAAGGGACACTCCTCAAATTTGTTGTCCGTGACTCTCTCACACCTCAGTGCTAAGTGCCTCACCTTCCTCTACTCCTCCCCCTACAGAGCTCATGAGCTCTCTACTCCTCCCCCTATAGCCATGCGCCATTGTGATTCAAAAATAAACAGTGGGCTGGAGCGAAGATTTGGGGCTCAGGGTCTCAGGTGATGAAACACCATTACGTGTAGTTTTAAGTGAAGTAAGGTTAACCTTTTCTTTTAGCCGACCCTCTCCAAACAAAGACATCTCTGCTAATACTTTATACAACTTGAAAATACAAGGTATTGATGCACATATACTAAGAATAGTTTTCTAAACTAAGCCCGAACCAATCTGTTGTAAAGAGCAAGGCTATTGAAAGTATTGATATTCCTACCTTGATAGCCACCAGCATCTTGTCACTGTCAGGGCTAAGGTTGGCACACTCTGCAAGGTAAACCTTGCCAAATGCTCCCTCTCCCAGCTCCCACTTCAGCACAATGTCCTGCCTTTTGATGTGCTGCACACCTGTTAATAGGAGAGCGTTTTAACTGGAATGTTTACAGTCAATACCATATCGTTTTTGCATACATTTCATTTGAACATTTTATATATGTTACATAGATACTTTCCTATATAATTTATTTATGAATTAATAACTGTAGACACATATCCATCTTTATATGAATGTTGTTTCATGCAAAGCAATGTATAGTGCGATAACACTGTACGCGTTCCTTATGCTGTGGAACACGGTAGTCCCATAATATTGCTGCACCGCCCACTTACACATGTCTTTGTCTTTGAAGATGCCACAGAAGTACTGCGGGTTCTCTACGAAGCTGGAAAGGCCCGAGTCCTCATCGGAGGACGGGGGGCTGGCTCCGAAGTTCATGAAGCGCAGGGACACCGCTAAGTCCTCCTCTGTGCCCAGAACAGATGAGCCTAATGAGAGCGCGCGACAGGGAAAGAGGAGGAGCGGGTCATTTGTCAAGATTGCATTGTTCGTGGAGTGAAGCAATTTAATGGGCATTTATTCCTTCATCAGGTCTGTGGCGTTACATATTGACTTTGCTGTATGTTTCTCGGTCCCATGGTGACGAGCTCTAATAATCACTATCATCAGCAATGGGGCAATCAGGCCGACACACGACCAGAAATCCCACCAGAAATGGCTACACAAGGAAGCCTGAATGGTAAGCAACGCAGACTGCCGTGCGTATTAAAAGCCGACCAAATGGGCCCCAAATTGCAAATCTCCACTCAGCAGGGCAAACCACGGAACCCCCAGAGTCCAACCTGCTAGAAAATGGAACAACACAGAGCGAGAGAGGAAAGGAAAGAGGCGTCCGGGAGGGGGTCCACTTAGGCAATCAGCCTCACTTAGGCACTTTGTGAGCCCAGTAGAGGGGTGTGTGTGTCTGTGTGGGGGGGGGGGGGCGTGGAAGCTGAAAGAGTGCAGGTCGGGAAAGGTTGGGAGGGGGGGTGGGGGGGGGCATCCAAGAAGACCTATATCATGCCTAGCTGGACCTCCATCAACCCACCCATCCATCTTCTTTAATGGTCCGCACCACAGCCGCCTCGCCAGTGGCTGGCGGAGCTCTGACGCCGCTCACTTGGGCATGCAGTAATTAAGGCACTTTAGTCCAGCCAACAATGGGGCCAATAGCGTGTGCATAGTTACAGGCTAGCAAAAATCCTATACTTGACAGCTTCCTGAGCATTGAGACCAAGTGCAAAGCAACGTATAGGTCGACAGCTCAACTGAAATAGGTGGGAAAAACAGCAATAATTTGGCAATGGTGTTAGTTTTGATGCATACTGTTGGTTTTCATAGGGATTTTGACTTTGACTATGGCAAGTGGGACACATAGTGGGATACATTTTATCTGGCACCAACTGAGCTCTGTATAGGAGAGTTCCCAATGATAAAGGCACATTCTTTGATTGCGCGATAGCACATGAGGTCCACACATTTGCTTCCCTGCGCTCACTGTTTGGGTAGATGGCTGTAGGGGAAGAGGTCGATAGGACCTGAAAATGGGTAGAGAGTACTAGCCACTATCTTGTGAGCTTCAAACGAAACCAACAACAAGGAGCAGTGGTTATAATGCTGTACGCAACCACAAAGTACTGTTATTCTAAACACAAATCTAAAGGTGTCACTTTAAAGCAATTATCAAGAGATACTGTACCAGCATTTTAGTGCATTGTTATGAATGTCACAAATCATATGATCAACTTGTTCGTAACAGCTGTCAAATCTTTATAATGACTTATATTCTAATATATATCGAAAGTATATTATGTAAGGATAAAAGCTTTGTAATTATGAGGGATGAAAAGACAACAAACTGCACACATTTGAGGACATTAAATCAGCCACATGAAAAACGATCAAATCATTTGTTATTTTTAATATAAGAACCATATCCCATAATCATATTAACACATATGGAACACATGAACATGACTGTAATGCCGTGTCAGCCATCAGTCTAATAAATTTGACTTACGATGAATGCCAAACTTGGACTGCTGTCCACATTTGTTGATCACCACCACCATGATAAGAAGGAACGTACAGGCAAACACAGCCAGGCCCACTGCCACTGACACCTGCTTTTACAAAGGGGAGAAAAGCAGCATTAACAAAATGACAAAAAATAACATCTGCATATGAATGGATTATCACACACAGAAACTATTAAAGGTAGGCATAACCCACCCCAAACACTCGGTTTTCTGTGCTTTCTGTGACGCCCTCGTCTGATTTATTTGTGGGAACTGCAGAAAATGGAAAGTTTTCACAAAATAAATAGGAAACGTTATTTATTCATAAAGGTAAAGAAAACATTTGTTAAGAAATGTTAAGATGTCTGGTCACATCGAAGTGCTTACTTGGATCCACATTAAGGACTAGCATGTGGGGAGAGGATGCACAAATGAGAGAATGGTATTTATATACAGCACTCTACATGGAAATGCAATAACTGACAATGCAATTATATTCTTTCATACACTTTTCTATTGTTAAAAATTATGTTTACCTTGTTTTTTAAACAACATTGTTTAAATGGTTTAAAAGTATTAGCATTTTCTCAATATTAAATATAGCAACTAAATGTAATGCACCGGAGGCCTCTGCCTCTCTTATTTACAGGATGTACCCTACCATCAGTACCCTACCTGGAATTATCCCCTCAGGGTCAAATGGATCAAAGGGGTTATCCATAAATATTCCTGTAGCTGTGGCCTTATCCTGTCCCAGTTTGTTCCTCACAATGAGGCTGTAGTAGCCATTGTTAAGGTGGGTGGGCTTGTTGAGGAACAGACAGCCGTGTTTTACTGATCCATCATCAGAGTCCGGGATGAGCTGGGTGTAGGTGTACTCGTTCTCCGTCAGAACGGTTCCATTGTAAAGCCAGCGGATGCTTGGCTCAGGGTTTCCATCCACAGCAAAGGGAAAACACCAGTGGTGCTGGGGTTCTGCATCTCTCAGGAATAGTATCTTCACTGGAACTGTAGAAAGATGGGAGACTTAAAGCTCAGATTTGCATCTTTAAATATTCATATTGTTGTTTTAATTCATGACATTGTGTTTGTGGCATGCCATCATGGAAACTGAGCATATTGCAATTGATCATTTCCACCATATACTGTAGCTTACATGGTGTGGGCACCATGACCAAAGTCATGGGCTGGTCAAGTGGTCTCTATGTTACCCTATATGTTTCCATGAATCAATGTTCTCCTTCTGTTTTGCAAACCTGTGCTGACCTGCTATGAATAATGAATCCCGGTCCTCATACAGGCCCCCTGACCACAAATGCTACCTGGAAGCACAGTGGACATAAAGCTACAGGAAATGGCCTCATTTAGATCGAACATGGTGCTGATGTGCAAAGACCCCTCGTTTCTACCCACCATTCCATGGCTTTTAACACTTGACCCTGTCCATGAAAGTGCTGTGCTAAGGGGATACTGAGGCATTTGTTTCTCAAGTTTGAGCTTTCTTTGATACGGGTACTGAGTGAAAATTAACATTACTAATCACATTTATTTCTCGCCCATTTGATCCATTAAAATGTAATTTAAGTTAAGGACAAAGAACAATATAAAATCCAATATAGAGTACAGTTTATGCTTTGAGTTTTATTGTTTAGTAATTCTTCAAAGTAATTGTTAAAGGTATACTCATCAAATGATTGTATGGAATTCTCCATGTTATTATTCAGCATTGCACAAATGTGTTGTATTGAATCTCAGAGAGGCTCATAAACTCATTATTCTCTACACTTCCCTTTTTGAGCATGCTGTAGTTGAGATCATACAGGCATACAGTATAGTAAACAGTGAAAAGATTTGGTGCTCTGGGGGCGCTATAACATGAATGAGGAGGATTTTAAAACCTTTTCAGCAAGTAATGGAATTGTGCATTGTGGACATCAGGTTTCATCACATGATTATCATAATGGACACAGTGTTTTAAAAGGCCCAGTGTTTTGAATGCCTTCTTTTCTCTCTGAAGTGGTGAACAACATTCAATCAAGCCTCATTTAGAAAAGCATGTTATTTTTTGCTTTATTGAAATGAGAGTAACATCAGTCTTGTGAATGAATGACTCAGAGCTGCGGGAAGGTCCAGTAAACAGCCAGCATTCAGGGAGATAATTAAGGGTAATTAACGGGTTGGCGGTTAACGAGTGTCCATCCACCATGGAGGCTGATGTTGATAAATTAGCTACCCTAGTGCACTTACTGCCTGTCAATCACTGCAGATGAAACGGTTTTCCGGAGTTGCAGGGAAAAGTCCATTAGCATGGGCTCAAATCAGATCTTAGTACAGTTATCAGACCCCATTTTCCTGATGGTCATTAAATATCCCTCGATGCTCATATATTTGGCTTCAGTTGATTGGTGCCCCCACTCTTTTTGGGCTTTATTTTCTAATGAGTGTCACTGAGTCTGTGATATATGATATTGTTTGGGCAATATTTCAGTACTGTATCACTAATGCATCCTACATATTCTTTCATGGTGGGGGGCCAATTTCATCCTTTTTTAACATTTGTATTTTTGGAGCGCTGTAATGTATCGTAAAGATACGTACAACAGCGTTTTTCCTGGGCCTGGGCCAACTGTGAGCAGAAGTGCAGTACGCAAGAGGTGAATGACCTTTTGGACAGCAGGAGGAGTTAAGGCTAATTGCTTGTACTCTGAATGTCGCCTTGCATTAAAGGTCAAATCCCGCATCTGCACGACATTATTCAAACATGTCTTGCTAGCTGACAGCATGAATGACATCTATCAGAAAGCTCCATTAGAAGCTTGCCAGGAACATAGGCTTATTTTTATACATTACAGTGAGATTTTTTCTCTTTCCCATTTTCTTTTCTCTGGCCATCCACCCTGCCTGTGCAGGGGAAAAAAGCACGCTCTCTCCCTAACCTCCATTAGGCAGCTTTCATTCAGTCCGTGTGCAATGGAAACGTGTTTGGGGAAGGGGGGAGCTGTATTTTGAAGGCAGGCACTTACACTCAATGTCCAACTGCACCATCTCTTCTCCTGGCCCAGCTTGGTTCTCTGCCTCGCAGGTCAGGTTGTGCAGGTTGTCCCTGGCAGATACCTCTGTGAGGTGAAGGACCAATTCTAAAGTTGAGCCCCAGATTCTCTCCTGGGGGGGGAAGGGTGACACATGAAGGGTTAGGTTTAAAGCCTGGTCTATGTGCATGGAGTGTAATCAACATGATGGATCAGATGGGCTTCAGTATGTAGTTTGTAGCACAATATCGTTATTGAACATGGCCAGACCAGTGATAAAATAATGTTTTTGTTGCCCTCTACTTTTGGTTTTATAGGAACTGTAGGTACTCCCCTTAGTTTATGTGGTATTCACAAATAGCAAAGTAAATATATTAATCCCACATCTCCCACATCTCAGTACTAAGTGGCATATGCTCTTCTCCACTCCAACGAGTGCATACATTTTACTTTCATTTAATATTACTCTTTTTTGAAAGAAATGATAATGTTTTAGGTATACCTTTAGACAATTATTAATTGTAAAAAAAAAGGACTACAAAGTTAATAAAAAATTATGAATGGTAATTCATGTGACAATTTATTTATCCCCTTTTGGAAATTCTTCTGTTTAGCAGCCTCTACTCGGGAGCAGGGCAGTCCAGCTTGCCATTTAGAGCATGTTTGTGGTACAGTCGGGTATCTTGCTCAAGGATATTACCTTTGGATGTTACCTTTGTGACTGTATCTAATACAGGTCTCGTACAGTATGCAGTTCAAATTGAAAATATAATTGTTTTGTTGTATTTTTTGCACAAGATGCACTTTAATGGTAAGAACTTGTTGGGAGCACTGAAGGTCTACCTGAACAAAGTAGCGCGAGCTCAGATGATCAGTACGCCACCTCACTGTTGGAGTGGGACTTCCTGTCACATGGCACTCAAATGTCAAATTGCCTCCTTCCTGGATCTTGTTGTTGGAAGGGAGAATAGTAACCTCTGGTAGACCTGCATGGTAGCAAACACACATGAATAAAAGGACAGATATGCTGTATATGTATAGATATACTACTGTTTTCTTGGCATTATTCATGAATGGACTGATTATTATTGTTCCCTGGAAACAGGATGTTCCTACTTCAAAGGCAATTCATTAAAAAAGCATCCGCCATAGGTTGTTTATAATAATAGAAGACTCCCAATTGTTGTTTCTAAACCTAATGTGATTGCTCCCTGTAATGTAATATATGATTTCATTACTGTAAATAAATCACATATGTTTATTAAATATTTTACAAATTATACAAATAAATAAATCTTATGTATACATTTGACAAATGCATATATTTGCTTAATACTAATGATGCAATAGTCTCACATATCACAGCCACATATCACAGCGTTGGAATAGCAACAGATTTATAATGACAGTGGCAGGACTTACTGCAGTTATCCATTGTCAAGGAGTTCAGTGGTACCTCTTGGTCATTGGAAACACAATATACCATCTGGTTATCAAGGTCTCCACGTTCATTCTGCTGCCACTGCTGCAGCCAATGGAGGTCACATGAGCAAATGAGAGGGTTGTCCCTCAAAACCCTGTGTTAAAAAAGAACAGAGAAATTATCTTTGGTGACGAAATGGTTAATTTTAAGATCATTAAGGAAAGCTATAGCATTCTTCCTAGATTACAGTAATTTCTATTGAAAAGCCGTATAATTGTGAAATTGGTGTGTCTCAGCCATATTTTCAATGGCCAGTTTTACTGTTGATATCAAAATGTGTATTTCTTTGTTCAAAGCCATAAAAATGTGTCTAGTGGATGGAAGACTTAGAGTTACACAACGTTATCAGTTTTTATCATTCATATAGGTCATCTTAAATTTTGTGTCTCACAAAAGATGCTAGGTTGGTAAGAAGGAAATAAAATCAAAATGTCTGTATCTGTTCTGTATTTTTTCTTTGTTTGGACACCTTGTACATGCTTCAGATTAAGAATGATAACTTTCCTAAAGTAGTAACTTTTCACTCTTAACCAACATGTGCTTTGAGGTTTGTATGAATCAATAAATGATCTGCAATTTTATTCTCAGCCAAGTACACAGTTGCAATGTTTTCCAAATATATCCTTAAAGAGGTTAAATAGTACAAGTGCTGCATTATTGTGCAATACGATGTGGGGTACATGGATGAGGACAGGCCTAATTCAAATGTAAGTTGTGTCCATATTTTATTGTTATCATTAATAATTCATCACCCCTGCTAGATGCAATGCTTACATTTACATTATTATAATTTCTATTAATTACCAGTGTTTTATATTTCTTTCTTATAAAATCAACAATAGCACAGCTTAGTGTTTTATAACTTGGTATCATATACTTAACACAGCTCACAGCTTGATATTACCAAGACAGATCTTATCTGTCCATGCTCATTATTCAATGAAGGCATTCTGACTCTGAATGGACTCACAAGTTAAGCAGAGGCAGAAAATGGAAGACCTTCCAACTGATGTGCTCCAGGAAGTTTGATGCCAGGTTCCTATACAGTAACAGACACAATATTTGTAAAACCACAGATTTTTCCTCATGTATTTATGTCTAAACCAAAATCCTAAAAAGATTTCTACCACATTTTAACTGAACGTATTTGAATATATAAAAAATGTAATTCATTTCCGTGCAATTTTAGTTGAGCAATGTCTTTTCTTTTTTAGAAATATTGAAAATCTATTTGAGTCAGTCTTCAGAACAATACTTACATTTTTATCTCTGTCTAGATGGAAAATGCTAATGCATTATGGGTTCTGATCAATTTGGCATATTACGATTCATTCACAGTGCATTCACAAACACTGGCACCCACCACTCAGTCTTGTCTTAGTGTTCAGTAGCTGATTAGTAGTAGCGTGAATAACCTATTTCTGGGAAGTAGGTTGGTCATTGCTTGGCTTTGGTAAAGCAAAATAGTGCCGGACAGAATACCTTGGTGAAGTTTGAGGTTTTATGTTTGAATAGTGCAGATTGCTGCTTACTGTAGAAAATAATTTCTCCGTCTGCCAGCTTCAGATACATACAACAGAGTTAGCAGTGACTAGCTAAATAATGATCTACTGTATATTGTAATGTTTGAAAGAAAAAATTATTCTATCTAGTTTTTAAATTGATGATGTTTATCACCTCCCAACTATAATGGCGACATTAACACAACTGGACTTGAAATAACCAAATTATTCAATAAGTTATATTGCTATTGACATGCAAAACGAATTTGCTTAGGAAGAAACATGATATAAAATCTACATTCAAAGGAGAAATCTACCCAAAGGACCCTTTTATGCTGGTTTAAAACCAGCATAAACCAGTTTATTTTGGTTTAAACCCTAGGAGGGCATACCCCTCATACACCTGCATCTGAGTGCGCTCTACTTCCCCTTTACAGCATGATTTACATTTTATACACAATCTCCAGAGAAAATAACAATGATTCTCAAATCATCTTTAGACAGCCAGGCTGTAAGTAAACCCCACTTGAAGATGACAGAAGACCACATTGGGGAGTGGCTGCATGCAAGCTGATACATATTCACACTGGCAGGGCCAACAGGGGCCGGCAAGGGTTCAATTATTTGTTTTCCTGCTTCCAAAAGTTCGTGTCAGATGGGTGAGCCATTGGGGCTTATCCATTACCAGCTCAGTTCCTTCTTGGGCTCACAGGGAGCAGGGGTGATGGTGTACATATCAGGGAATAGCTTTTTGATCTATTAGTAACTTTAAACAGAGGGACATCCATGAGGATTGTGGGTAGATACTGAAAGAATCGGGCAAAACATATAGAAACAAGCAAAATAGTCGCATATTCACATTTATCTTTGGCATAGCAAGATCTACGAGACACATCTGTCACACACAGCCACCAGCCTACCCTCTGTGAAATATTGATTAAATGATAATGGACCCTTAGTAGAGTGTATTTATTATGCATCAGTTGTCAATAATCTGCCAAAGTGAGCGAGTAAAAGGTGACTGGTGGATGTCTTCTCCAATTTCTCCTGGACCCAGTAGATGCCATACCCCCCAAGAAAACAGTAACTGCCCCCATCTCTTGCCCACCTCCCCTCACATAAACATGTTGCACATGCTCTGATAATTAAAAGGATCAGAACAAGATGGTGGCGATAAGGTTCAGCCGCAGTTGAATACGCATATTTCCATGGCTACAGCCGATAAGCAAGCTTTTGTTTGCCATTTGGCCTGGACTGCAGCAAGAAAAAAAAAGAAGAAGAAATGAAAAAAGCGGTTTCTCACATTTCAGGTTTCTAATTGATTAATAGACCTGTTGCCTTTTCAAACGTTGAATATTACATGGAAGTGGATGAGGTCATACATACTGTATCTGTTCGTCGTCCAATTTGCAATGGCAATGTGGATTCTAGATTCTACAGTATACAGTATGATATAACTGCATTATACAGGGCTGTATAAATGATTCAACAAGCAGTGGCAACATGTTATTATACTGTATATAGTTCTATGGGTTCAAAACATGGTAATCATTTTACAAGGTCACTTACACATATTGCAGCTTGAGGTTGTGCTGGAAAGCATTGGCAGAGATGAGCCTCAGTTTACATGATGTCACTGTCCTAAAAGTAGTAAGAATAACACTTTTGACATGTTGAAATATAAGCAATCAAAACCCAAACCATGAAAGAAGATTATTGAACTGTACCAATGTTTGTACAGGCAAATGCAGGAATCAAGGCTCTAATGTTGCATGTAATGTTGTAAGCTATACCGCTTGACCACACACACACACACACACACACACACACGCACACACACACAGTAAAATAAAGTGATATGCTATCCTCAGACTGTTGCATGCAGTTAAGACATTAAGGCATTCTCCCTTTGCATTTCATGTGAGATTGTTTTCCTTTAATCACCAGCAATAATAAAACTGTACAAACTGTATGAACAATGCAGATGTCAATAACACCAGTAAGGTGGCACTGAAAGTTCTTTTCAAGCTATTTGTCCAATGAAGTAGCAGTAACATTTATTCTAATGAGTAGAGGGTATAAATAAATTCCTTCCATAATAATAAATAATAATAATATATTATAATAATATATATAATAATAAAAATAATTTGATCTCATACTGTCATTTCATTGTAAATAATCACGCAATAACCATGACTGTTTGGTTGGATTATGTTGTGTTGTACTGTACAGATAGCTACAGTACAACATTCTCACTGCAAGTGAATTGAAGGCAGTTACATGAAGTGGGCTAATGCACTTTAGAATGACATATTGTATTGAAGAGAGCACTTACTGAAAACTTATTCAAGCAGACCTAATGAATTGCAATTCATTGTTCTATGCTGATACAATGGTGTGTAACACAACACTCCAGGACTGTCCACTACTTAAAGACTCACAGACACACGCATGCAGTGCATTTATCTTTTGCAAGGTGTTAAAACTGTGGTAATAGTATTACTCACAAGTTCTTCAGTTCTCTGTAGTGGACAAGATCAATTTCTGTAATATTCTCCAGGCCAGCTTGGTTTTCTATGTAACTGTTAAAGATGGGAAAGGAAAGGAAGAGACAAATAAATACAGACATTCCGACACCTACTTCCTGTTGCATTTAAAGTCAGTTACAGTATGCACAGCTAAATAAAACATTTATAAAACACAGGCTGAAAAGATATACAAACATTTACAGAACACAGAAACACAGTGGAACATGACAACTAGAACAGGACAAATAAAAACAGGACATTTCAGTACAAGATATTACCATACAGCTCAGAATAATTGTGGAGAACAGAGTACAATGCACAGCAAACTATGAGAACAATTTAAACAGTTAACTACTGTATATGGGCTGTCCTGTGTTGTTTTTGTACCATGAAAGTAATGTGTTACCAAATGTGAAACTTATAGAGACAAATAAGGTTATGTTGAATATTTGAGAATAAAATAAATAAATACATATTTAGATTACTAATCTTCTAAGTTAAAGACAGGATATATTCACTATGACATTCGGGGACTAGTGGTGCAGTACTGTATGTATTCAGTGGTTACTTGTTCTAGATAGTTCAGAACATTGAGGGTTTGCAACTTGTGTGTGTGTGAGTGTGTGTGTGTGTGTGTGTGTGTTTGTGTGTGCGTGTGTATATGTGTGTGTGTGCATGTGTGTGCATGCGTGTGTGTGTGTGTATGTTTGTGGTGCACACCTGAAGCAGTTATCCTGCATATAGTGATATTAGCATTACGTCAATATACAATAAGTCCACATACTGATGTTTAGCATGTAATATTCTGTTTGGTCAGTGTGTTTAATTAACTATATCAATAATTTCATTTTCATTTTCATTTTCAACTTCCATCTCTATATCTCTATACTTCAACTTGCAACTGCAACATTGATTGAAGTGTCCCACATTCTGACTGATTAAACAACAACAACAACAACAACAAGAGTGATGTACTGGATTACAACACATTACTGGGAAACTGTTGACCAGTATCATATATGCATTTGAAGAATGTTTTCGAGGTACAATGGAAGCCAATGATGGTTGAAAACAAAACAGATTTAGTTCATTATATGAAAAAAATGTATCTTTCATCCAGAATGTCAGCATGTGGACCTTTAGTGGATTACAGTTACAAACGTTGGATTTTGATTACAGTAATAGAAGGATGCATGTAGTCTGACAAAAAGTACAAAAGCTGCCTGAAAAGGTCAGTTATAGACTAAATAATATTCTAGTTTCTAAATGGAATAGGCAACA
>JAODUG010000008.1:4034988-4046522 GCA_027564795.1 Aphredoderus sayanus
AGAGAGAGAGAGAGAGAGAGAGAGAGAGAGAGAGAGAGAGAGAGAGAGAGAGAGAGAGAGAGAGAGAGAGAGATAGCCTCAAAATGAAGTTTCAGTTTGAGTCAGAACAATGAGGAAAGCAGCTATGTTCTGAACAGGGTGGCTAGCTGGGGAGCTGCAGTAGAACCAGAAATGACTCTTGAAATGCAATGATGATCAAATTAGGGAATATTCCAAATAACAGCATAATGAACAAGCCTTAGGCAAGCTCACATGCCAAATGCATCTCATTGTTTAGCACTCATCTGGACAGCCCCCTGCCTATACCCTTATATTGCATCGCTGAAGCTCCAAGAAGGACATAAAGCTGCCAATTGGGCAGGATGGATGGGCCCGGTCACCAGACTGTGAGGGGATGTGCCACCAACTGGCTGACACTAACTCAAGGAGATTGATGCTGGATGTGTTTGTCAGCTGACCCGTCAAGGCATACTGCAGTCTTGAGAATGAGGTGATGTGGATGCCAGTCTCCATCCTATGATGAGAGATACTGTTATACAGGCACAGGCCTAGACATATCTCCAGACCTCAACTTATCTCCTATCACTCTGCTAAGGCATAGCAATAGGAATATATATCAAAGCACTGCTGCTTGGAGTAAGTGGTTTGGAATGGAGCCCAAACCAATGCTAACTCCATGCATAAACCTTTAGGCTGTGTGAACGACATAAAAAAGATCAGTCCACACTGAATACATTACAATCCAGGGGTCATGTTTCAAACATTTAAACTGTCACACTATAGTGATTTAATATATTTGTCCAGAACATAATTTATATGTTTACTGTATTTGTCATTGTCCCAGATATCCTAAACAGTATTTTATCTTTAACATGTGTCTTATTATTGGTCATTTATAAAAAACAGTGGACCACATACGTCAGTCTTCATTCTGACAAAACATCAGCACCTACCACGTGACAGCTTGATGTCTAAGTGCACTCTGGGAAATCACACATGAAGAAGCAAGATCTAGTTACTCACACAGGAAGTGGGGTACAGAGAAATTAGTATTGGCCATGCATAAAGACAGTTGACAGTTTTAAACCAAGAGATCTGGATTAACGGGATTTCTTAAGAAGCCAGGGCCCTCATTTTTCAATGTTGCTTATGAACAGATATGTGGGTAACCATGCATACAATCATTTCTGTGGAGAGTGGGATTTAGCAATTTGTACTTATACATGAGAGCATGTGTGTAAATGTACAGTACACATACTGTACCACCATGCGTACGCACATCACCTTGTGATAGTAAAGTCAAACTGCAAATGACATACCATCCACCAAATGGAGAAGGAATTGACAGTACGAAAGAATAAATATGAAATATGATTCGTTTATTCATGTATTTCTTTTCTGGACACTGCTAATAATTATCTCAGGATACTATTAAATTCATAAACATGAAACCATTTAACATTAAACGTTTAACTTCATACCGTGATACTGATCAGTTTTTTTTCTTTCTGATGTGGCAGCAATACGTTGCTGTGCCCAGCATGTTCCGGAAGCCGAAACATTTCTGTAAAGGATATTGCTAAATTTGCCTTAAAACATGAAAGGACAGTTTTGCATTATAACGTGATCAAATAGTTTCACGTTATAATGTGAATAAAACAAAAGCAACTGTGAATGATTCAAACATCCTCATCCGCTGAGAATGAGCAGACAATCCCAAGAGATGTGTGTCACAGCTCTCCAGCTCTCATGTTATACTGTTTACTCTGCTCTTATTAACCTCTACTGATATCAGTACAAACGGTGGCCACAACCTGTGTGACCCAACTGGCCTTTAGCTGTCAGAACAGAACCGGCTGGGTCCCCTGGCTCCTGCCATCTAAATCGATGGAAGACCGTTGCCATCATTGATCAGGGGACAGAGATAGCATCAATGCTCAGTGTGGAGTAGCTACAAGATGTTTGTGTGTAACAACTGGAGATCGGATAACATGAGAATCCTCATCCACCACTCATGTCTGTCTATGTTTTAGAAAAATATGTTATGATTATTATTATTATTAGATGATTATACTTGCAGGCATCACTTTCACGTTCACCATTTGTGTTACATTTTAAACATTACATTTAATTCCAGTAAATATAAATATACAAACAAATGTGCTCCATGCTCAGCTAGCCTGGCTCTGCCCGACTAATTGCTCTCAGCTCAATTTTCACTGACATTTAAATCTGGAAACTCTGGCTGCTTTAACATTTGCACAGCCACCTGGATGGCGGACCAATCAACGACCAGTGGGGGTGGATAAGTGCAATGACGTTGATTTGAAATGGTGATAGAGGTACTGTATGAAGCAATACAAATAGTTCTAGCAACGCCAGGTGGCTGTCAAATAGTAAAATATAAAAATAAAAACAAAAATCTAAATGAACCGCGCCCATAGGAGGAAGCACCTACAAACACTTCCGAATGGAGCATGCCCAGGCCCTACTCACAAAGTGAATTTTGGGTCTGGTTACTCCAGGCTATTTCTCAGCCTCCCACAACTACAGTTACAGTATGTCATTCTTTCAAAGCGACATAATGAGTGTAATTACAGGTATTACAAGGATGAGGTAGTGGTTAGACATCTTGCCCAAGATGCTTACCATATCCATAGGCCGATTCCGAATCTTGAACCCATTGCCTTCTGGCTTGGAGTCGAACACCCACACATTACAGTAAACTATATCCTGCCCCTCACACTCTTACTGATTGGCTCATGCACGCACATGCCTTTGTTTGTCCAATAGTGAGGCCAGACATGAGATGTACGTGTGTGTTTATGTGTAAAGCCCTAGAGACATATAACACAATTTGCTGGCTGCCTATCAAAATGGTCGCTAATTTCCAGGTTTTGGTTGTGTAGGTGTCCATCTTTCCCACCTAAAATGTTTCTGTCATCTGTCAGTGAAGATATCCTTAGCTCCCATTAATAGTTTCCTCAATCGCGTCGCCTCAAAAATGAGATTAGATTATCTCGGCATCCGCCCACTTTGCCAGAGGTTATTTTGCCTGTCATTGCTAAAAAGTTGCTGAATTTCATTGACATTCCTTGGCTAGATCGCTGCTAGTTTCTTTCAATGTGTTTATGTTTTTAGAGAGAAAGAGAGAGAGAGAGCAGGGGGAAATTGTCAGTTTAAAATGTTGATATACTGAATAGAACGCTGTTTTTGATAACACTCCATGTATGCCATTGTCACAAGGAAAAGAAAGGAAGGAAGAAGAAACAAATGAAAAATGTGCTCATTATATGAGGAGGAGAAATGGAGGGAGGAAGGGATAAAGCCAGAAGGGGGGGATTTGAGATGATGATTTGTGGTTCTCTCCAGCGTGCTAGCGTTACAGGAATGGCCCTCCAGGGCAGCATGAAAAGCCTCTTGATTGTTAGGAGTGGTAACTGGAGCCCCGAGCTCCTTGCCCTGATAGATTTATTTACATTTCAGCGCCTGGACCCCACTCAGAAAAAAAAACGAGAGGCGACTCAGTGAAGGCATCAATATTTTGTAGTAGAGATTGTGCTTCTTAGCCCGCCCCTATTGTTTTATGACGACGACTTACTGCTGCTGTTGATGCTGTGATGTCATGTGGAATACTACATCGCTTAGACGCGTAATGTTGCGGCGTGAATTGTAAAATGTAGTACTGTGCTGTACATGTACTGCCTATTTGAGATCGACCGCCTATTGAAAAGAGGAGCAACTGAAAGCCAAAGTTGGCCAACTTGACAGTGATGGGAGCTTGTGGCAGGTCAGGGTGCTGTAGGGGTGTAACATTCCAAAGTGTACAGTGGGTTACTGTGTTATTGGGTTACTGGGTTGTCATTCTCGTCAATGACAGGAATTCTGGCAGCACTGGCACACAGAAGTGAAACGATACGACTGTGAAGACATTCTCTACCAATTTCCCAGTTTTTCTATCTTGCCTTCAAACTTTCTAAATTGTCTGATTTCATCTCCCAACATTATTCATGTTTTATAAATTAGCGTCTGTCAGCATTAGGGCAGCTGTTACAATGCGTTTCACTATGCCATCCGCGCCTTCTCCTCCATGTGTAAACATTCATCTGCATGATATTCGCTCTGTTCCAGGACCGCCGTCTCCAGCAAACGCACTGCTGCTTGTACGATCACAGGGCACCCAGTGTCAGTGCCTGGTCAACGCATGTTCATAATCTGACACTGCCGCCTGCAAAGGACTTATGTGTGTTTTAGCACGTGCAGTACCTTCTTAGGTAAACAGTACTGTACATGAAAATAAGTAGACTTTTTCCGCATGAAGGTTTGCAGTACAAATAAACACATTCTCGTATTCTGTTCCCTGAAAACTACATTAGGATAATTTTGGAACAACTTGGGTCAACACCGTGCTTTCGCTTGCGTGGAGTGGCAACAAATGTAGCAAAATAATGGCGCAGGCCAGTGCCGGCCAGGCAGCGGAACGGAGAGCGCGATGCAGCTCTCAGTCTTAAGTGGAAGAGCAGCAGGCTCTCTCCCATTTAGGATAGTGGGCTATTTAGCCTGACGGCCATTAAATATGAATTAAAAACCACACAGGCCTCTTTGCCTTCCGAAATGTCATTACATATCTTTATGGCAGGCGATTGTTGAATAAGCAATTTGTAGGGCTCCCCTGGGGGCACACAGGCTGGGGATGTGCAGCATGGAGTGCTCGGATGAAGAGATTGAGGGATGGGATAGGGGGGCAGATGGAGGCAGGAGAAAGAAATGGAAGGGGTGGATTGCGTGTGGGGTGTGTGTGTGTGTGTGTGGGGGTGTCGGCTAGAGATGAGGCTAGGATAGGATGAGGAGAGGGGATAGAAGCTCCAAAAAATCACAAGATGATTTTAGAAATAGTGTTCTCGTTCATGTTTGCAAGCAAGTTCTATTATTGTTTTCCAATGTACACTATAAACCCAGCGTGAATGCAACCTGTGATAGCTGTGAACCATTTCCCATCGTGTGCAAGCAGGGGGTCACCAAGTCTGAGATCTGCTGTGTTATAGGGATATGTGCAGATGTGCGGTGGATAGAAGGGTGAGGTGGGGTGGAGGACCCAGAGAGGAAACAACAGGCGTCCTGCTTGTAGGGACAAGGCCTAATAGCAGCTGAAATGGAATCTACATTACAGGGCCTAACTGAGTGGAGCACTTCAGGGGCTGGGCCCTGAGAGGAGCAAATAATAGCGTTGGCTTGAAGTGGGTGCTTCAGTTTCTCCACAACAGATGAGGGAGACATGTGGGGAGGGGTTAGATTGAATGGGAGTACTTCCAAATAGTTTTTGGGTAGCCTATCTCAGAAGGTCAGGATGTACTGTACCTGGCTAGTCATTTTACAGTATACTATTTATGACATGGCCCGGATCCTCATTTGCTGGGAATTTATTGCAGGTGCACTTTCAAACATTTGCAGCCATGACTAAATTGAGTTTGACTGTATTAGGATTAAGAAGACATTAAAATAGTTACTCTTACTTTTGATTGTGGCAACACAACAACATTTTATTTTGACAATGGACATTTAAAGGTATATTAAGCAATTGTAATAAATTATTTTGTCAAATTCACCAAATATCTCCTCGCAGCTTCCTCTCTGGGTGTGCTGCAAAATAATCCGGTACTTCTACGCAACCCTGGCTCCGTAAATAGGAATACAAACAGTTTGAGGGTTAGTTTTGTCTTATTGTAGACAGGGTGTCAGACTCTTCCATTATTATCCACCTGTTCATCTACAATACAATATGTGATGGACCAAAAACGGCTACAAGCTGACACCACTGTCAGCTACAAGCTGGCTACAAAACGGCTACAAGCTGGCCAATAACCACTGTATTACTATACTGTTTTATTCCACCTATACCTACTGTACCAACCATTTTAAATAAACTGAACTGCCGACTACTGCCAGTCGGGCCAAGCCTAGATAAAAGACATATTTTTACTGTTTATACTATATTTATGTACTGTGCTCAACCCAATGGATTTAATTTATTTTGGGGTCTCCATTATGAGTAATTGCTGTATTGCCAAATTTGAAGTAAGGTTAATTAAATCTTTACAAACAGTATCAATGTTTGATGTAAAGAATGTAAGGAATGTATTTGCTCCAGCAAAGCAGAAGCCAGTTCAAGTCCTTTGTTAATTTACATTACTTATTATTATTATTGGTGATTATAGGGTTATATAGGTTTGGAAACTGTCAGTTACATTAGAATGTACAGCGCAAACATGCTAAAACAAACAATTGTGTACTTTATTGTTCTTGAATGCAACTCGATGCACATGCACCATGTATCTGTAGTGACTGCCAATCAAGGCCGCAGCCATGGAGTCAACATTGTGGGGTACCAAGTCTGTTTTTATAGTTTATTTATATGTTTTAAATAAAAATATTGGGGGGGACATTTTGAGCATAGCTGAATGGGGGGGTTGTGTCCCCCCCAATATACTGTATATTATGATTACGGCCTTGCTGCCAATGTCACTGTTTTAATGCTTTTACTTGGGTAACTGCAGGTATAGCAGTTTCACCATAAACATGCTTAAATCGACAAAGACAAAATGCAATTGCGAACATTGTAGCTCTTGTGTTTCACCTTGTGTTCACCTCCTTAAATGAGTTGATAGACAGCAGTTGATAAACTGCTCTTGTACTCTTGGGTCCTTTTCTCTATCTGCATTTGTGTGTGGTAAAAATACACGACACAATGCTGATCTAACAATAGATCACTTGTCAATAGCCAGTCCGTTGTCACCCAAGGTGATTCTACTCTAAGATTGGCAGCTGGGAATAGGCACACATAGATGTGCTGACGGAAAGGCAGATGATTGACAATGGATGATTTTCAGACATGAGCAGTCATTGATTGTTACTATTGACTATATGATTTGTCAATAGATTGCTTAAACTGCTTAATCCTCGTTATCCTGGCGCCGCAATGGTGGAATGAGCTTCCTGCAGCTGTCAGGACCGCAGTCACTACCCAACGTCCGCAAGAGACTTAAGACCCACCTCTGCAGAATTTACCACTGATGATCTCTGTACCTCGTACTCCCATTCAAGGCCTTTATCATAATACATATTAAGGGGGACACATCCCCACCAATATTCAGCTGTGCTCAAAATGCCCCCCCTTTGCAATATTTTATATAAAAAATAGATATCAAATAGAAATGTGCTATGTCAAAAGACTTGGTATCCCCCAATGTTGACTCCATGGCTACAGCCTTGCTCCCATTACCCTAAGGCTGAGGTATTGGGAGAAGTATAGAGATCATCTATTCCTATTTTTCGTTTAAGGCGTATCTCTCCTTTCTGCTCAATGTTTGAATCCAGTCCTAGAATGTTAAAAATTATTTCAGAGATAGGATTTCTTGTCCTGTAGACAAGCTGATATCATTATTATAATATACTAACTGTTGTTTTCTGTACATATGATGATTTGTGGCTGACGTACTCTATATTCAGCTTTGACAAATGTCAGTCTCTTTGGATAAAATAATACTAAATGCTGTAAATGAAATGTAAATATTGGTGTAAATCTGGAACATCTACTATCACAATGTCCCATAGAGTCTACAAACAGAAGCTTTACAGCTTTGCATGCAATATAGTATGCTTATCCATGTCTTTGCCTATGTCTTGTGAGCTGCGTAAAACAGAGTCTGATCTATTTAAGCCAAAACACACCTGCATTTTTTCCAGCTCCTACTCAGCGCTGCAATATTTTGGTTGAAAGTGTGCACATGCACACACACACACACACACACACACACACACACACACACATACAAGTCTCCTTATAGGGATGGGAAAGAGCAAGTGATGCTCTCTGTGTGTGTGTGTGTGTGTGTGTTTGTGTGTGTGTGTGTGTGTGAGTGTGAGTGTGCCTTTGTGTGCGCATGTTCGTTTCTATCAGTCCACTTAAGGCCCTTTGGTTTCTAAGGAGGCCATTGTATTTCCTCCATTGCCTAGCAACCATCACCAAGGCTAGCACTCCATTGTTACCGAGGCTGAGCACCTGAATTGCCTGCTGCCTGTTTCTACTTTTCAAAATTGTACTGTAATTTTACAAAGTGGCATTTCGGCATTAGAGAGACAGACGTGCTCCAAATTGGAGGTGTATGAAAATTGGGGGAGCTTCATTTGGTGATTCGCGTTGTGAGGTGTATGCATTTGAGATGCCAAACAAAACAGCAGGGGATGCAAACGCAATCACAGCACTGTGCGTGCAAGTGGCAAAAACAAACTCTGGTAAATGTAAAATGTATTTAGCCTATGCATAGTCTGTGTGCGTGTGTGGTTTGCATGTAGTGAGTGAGGTTTTGTGCCTCAAACAGCGAGAAAGCAGTTGTTTACTTTAGGAATTAAGTTTTCTTTGCATTGGAGACACTGACAGAGAGAGCGCGTTGAAGAGGACTGAGATATATGGATAAACATAGGAAAAAAATGAAAAGGACTATAGAGGCAGAGAAAATGAGGAATAAGAGTATTAGCAGAAATATTAGCAGTGCAACATAGAGTGGGAGGGACTTTTATGCTGAAAGGGTTGTGGGCTAGATTTTTTTACTGACGTCAT
Source organism: Aphredoderus sayanus (assembly GCA_027564795.1). Taxonomy (NCBI): domain Eukaryota; kingdom Metazoa; phylum Chordata; class Actinopteri; order Percopsiformes; family Aphredoderidae; genus Aphredoderus; species Aphredoderus sayanus. The sequence goes on from JAODUG010000008.1 coordinate 4,043,606, forward strand.
TTTTACACAATTTCCTTGAATAGCACCTGTGTGCATGGGGGCTGTCTGACTGTCTAACTAAAAACATAAGCCATGCAAGCAAAAACATATCTATCAGTATTCTTCGCCAGCCAATGGACACACACAGTGTCTCTCTTCCCTTCCAGACCAAAATAGGCGTTAAATTTCTTGTATCACAAGGTTTTAGTTTGAATTTGGCCTCTGTCGTATTTGTGATTTAGTCTTTATTATTATTTTTTTATTATGTTTTTCTGAAGATTTTGAGTGTCTCGGCAGGTTCTTTAACAGACTATTTTCATTTTTGTGCATTGAAAATTGTTCTTTTTTGTTTGCGTGCAATCAAAGACATTGTGGATGACCCCAGGTGCTCAATTCATATTTGGTAAGTACCAACCATTTTCTAGAAAGAAAGCCTCTCAGTATGAGCAAATGCAATTGTATTTCTGACTTCACATTATATATATATCAGTTTTATATTAAACCTACCAAATGCTTACCGTGTGCTGTATTAATGACTTCTTAACAATGTGGAAATTGTCATTCTTTTTACGCTCTTATTTAAAAGGTCATGTGTGTATCCTTGTTACCCGCTTACTCCAATCAATTTTCCATTGTTCCACTGATTTCTGTTCGATTTCTTTTGTTGTACAGAGATGACATTCAAACAAATCATCATATTTCCTTCTAAGTTCCATGAACATTAACATATTTGGCACTAAAGTGGTTACTAATCATAATAAAAACACACACATACTCACATCTATGTCCTTTACAAACCTACACTCATACAAAGCCATAAAAAGCATAACCACACTCACTAGACAGACACAAACACATACAACTTACACACAGAGTAATGTTTGCACGTTTCAGTTTCAGACATACACTCATGCATAAGTGTGTGACACACATAAAGCATTGCACATACTGTGCATGTGTGCTCACCTTCACCTGTCTAATGTCGATGACAACCTGTTGTTATTTCAAATTCTTTATCAAATATTTATTTGTCATATCCAAAATGACAAACTAGGTTCTCTTATAGGTGTTTTTTAAAACGCAAGAACTTCATTCTATCAAATTACCGTAGTCATTTTCACAATTTCACAGTCACATTTAATTGTTCCCCGACAACTGAGAAACATGCTCAGCCTAACTTGCATGTATAGAAATAGTAGTGCTATACAAGTAGTAGTGCATATGTCCATATTGTGCATATGGCCATAACTTAACACTGCCACTGGTGTGCAAGCTCTGATAAATGAGTTGGCATGTAGCCTCATATAAATCAGGCATCTGTCAGTCCTTTTGTTCATTGTAGTTTGTGTCCATCATCCTGTTAAAGCTGTGGCACCAAATAAAAGACAATGGCAGAACAACTGTACTATATCCCCTGCAATTATATCGTGTCAAAATAAAAAATAACAGATTCAAAAGCAGTAATAGAACCTCTAGGATTTTATGGAGTCCTATCTAAAGAGTACCTGTGTAATTCTTCACACAATACCACAAAATGTAGCTCTGATTTATTTTTGCATACAAATATCACGTCCATCACATAGTGTGCAGTGGTTACGATAATGTAATCTACTGACATGAACGTGAGCTCTCAGTGTTTTCTTTTCTTTACTTTTCTTTTACCATTCAGTCAGTGCATGTCAACAAAACCATTCCCTGACAGACGACTCAAACAGCACCGAACCGACGACACGGGCACATCCACGCTGTGCACTCAGCTTGTCCCTCAGTGACATGTCCTTCCATGTGTTCCAGTATGCATGGCTGTCACTGGATGTGCCGAGCCTTGGAACGTGCGGTCGTACAGATACACGCTTAACCCTGGAGCACATCTTGTCAATCTCTCTACCTAACCACTTCATACTCCCCTCTGTCACTTTGTCCTTGTCTTTTTCTCTCTGAGCATCATGGGATCAAAAGGCTCTAATTGTACCATTCACATTTTGTTTCAAGCTAGTAGAGGTTATTCATGTAAAACACATAAAATGATGTCATATATTTAAAAAAAACAACATGTGGATTATTACTGTCTTTGCAAGGCATTGCTTAACACAACATGACACAACAATATGTCAAACCATAAAAATGTTAGCAGGTCAGTTTTTGAGAAGAGAAAATACATATTTAAGTTAAAACTAACATATGTGCAGAATATGTGTATAGCCCACATTTAAAAATGTATTTCCTCTATTTAACAAGGATGGAAAATAATGTTCAGTATAGAGCTAACAGAAGCAAACACATTTTTTGGAGAAACAAGTAATCTCAGGAACTTGTTCAAAATCAACTCCTCTATTTTTTGAGTGTTTCCCTTTTGGTGTTCAAGCACTTTACAGATGTCCTCTTGACGCAATGCCAAATAATTCATTTAATCTGGGAAAAACAAGAAGAAGGACACTCAGAACTGGCAGTTCTGCTACGAAAACCTCCTCTAGCCTTCAAACCAGACGTCTGAGGGCTTTTGTAATCTTAAATGTATCGAGGCAAGCTGAGTGTGAAGGACAGCCTCTGAGGTTTGGTGAAAAGCTCTTTCAGTCCCATCAATCCGTTGTAACATACATTAGCTCAAGGAGGCCACCTTGAGTATGCCTTGTAGCTTGGCAACAGAGCGGTGGGGCTGACACATCGATCAACACAGTATAATAATACCTGCATAAAATGTCTATACATACAAAGTAATCTCCTCCATGCAATTTAAAATTAGAATAGAAAGTCATGTTTCATTCAATGATTTATTCATAATTACTTAATGTGGTTACATGGCTCTTGTACTGTATGGGACACAAGAGTTTTGAGAAGTGTTGGAACTACTACTAGTGACAATTTAACCCTCGTAATGTCCTCTGGGTCAAACTGACCCAAATCACTAGCTCTTTGTGGCAGATAGAAGGCGCTAAAC
>JAODUG010000008.1:4077177-4090050 GCA_027564795.1 Aphredoderus sayanus
CAGACATATGATGTGCACTGCTGGCACAGCAAGGTGTGTGTTTGAAACCTGAGGACAACAGGAGGGTTAAAAGGCACCAAAGAACAACACAAATACATAAAGAAATAATTAATAAATAAATAAATACACACAGCCATGCCAACTGAAAAACACACAAATCATACACAATCATATGGCGCCACCATGTGGCCAAATACGAGATTTCTGAGTACATTACGAGGGCTAAAATACACACAAACTCATACAAAATCAGATGGCACCGCTGGGTGGCCAAATCCGATATTTTTAAAGACTAGTGATTTATGATTTATGAGAGCTATCTACATCCCAACATAATATGATTTCATTCATTCAAATACAACATTGTCTAAACTTCTCTAATATCGGATTGCACCCATTTTGCCGTGGTTGTTGTGTTGAAATTAGGCTTTTAAATCCTTCTTTAACCTGCTATAATATCTAGCTTTGTTGACGAGAGTGGAATTATATCTTATTATAGGAATTACATCTTATTATAGGAATTACATCTTATTAGGAATGATTGTTAAGAAGGATTTCTCTGGAATAAAGGGGTTCTGCTAACATTTACTGTAGCACCCAGTGTTTCTCGTTGAGCCCTGGCAACGCGTGTGCCACATCCCAGTGACTATGTTGACCAATATTGTCCTGCCTGCCTGCTTCCTCCAGATGCCATGGGGCTGTCTGACGTGGCCCATGTGGAGAGCATCCAGGAAAAGTCCCAGTGTGCCCTGGAGGAGTACGTAAGGAACCAGTACCCCAGCCAGCCCAACCGCTTCGGGCGGTTGCTCCTACGTCTCCCGTCACTGCGGATCGTCTCCTCGCCTGTCATCGAGCAGCTGTTCTTCGTGCGGCTGGTGGGCAAGACGCCCATCGAGACCCTGCTGCGCGACATGTTGCTGTCGGGCTCCAGCTACAACTGGCCCTACATGCCCACAGTGCAGCGCGACCGACCCATCTCCCTCCACTACAACGAAAACGGCCCCTGAGACGTGGGCCGATTTGGAAGAGAAGCTACCGGAAACATTCAGGCTGAACGTCCATTTACCTGTCCTTCCCTTTCCTTCGCCCCCTGTCTTCACCTTCTCCACTTTCCCAAGAAAAAAGACAGCCCTCACCATTCCTCTAAAAGAACAAAAACACTTGGCCAGCTGACTGCACCATAAGTCAACATCCCAGTTTATTTGAGCCGGCCAATGATGGCCTTGAGTCTAATTTGCAATAGACTGGCTGGTCGAACAGTTAATTGAGCTGTTCACTGGCAGTTCAGGTTAGACTCACTAGAGATGTCTCCTACAGATAGCAAAGGGCACAGCATTTGTTCAGTCATAGATGCAATACGTTCATTTATTGGGGATGTGTCTAAGCATCTAAATATAGCAATTACGGAGCGAGGGCCTCAGTGGTAGAACTACAACCAACAGAATAAGGCTTGCTTCTTTACTGTTTTTATTTGAGAGAAAACCAGAAGCCATTAAAAAGACAAATGCCAAAATTTCCTTGAACTTTTAAAGAGAACATGTTTATTGTGTGGTGTGTGTATTAGCACTGTTTATATAAAAAGAAAACTCATGAATGTGTACATGTGTATACCATTGACTCATAGACATCCATAGTGTATTGGGGTGCAATGGGAAATGCTCAGGTTCAAGGGCAGGGAGACAGACGTCATGCCATTATCAGCTAAAGGACTAAAAAAAACTGTCGGCAATGGGTAAAAACTACTACCAACTACTGGTGCCTAAGCTTACAAATTCATGTTATTGGATTTTTTTTTCTTTCTTTTGGGTTGAAAATGAGGTATTCTGAAGTTTTAATTGTACATTGATTTTGAGGGAAGTAGATGCTTATAAAAAAAATGAATAAGAGCTTAGGCACTTGCATTGTAAAACAATACACAATACACTTCCACTCCCACCAAACTACAGCACTGCTAGGTTGTCGCTAGCACTATTCTGTCCACCTTTCCTGGGATCTGTTCTAGGGCTGTGATTCATTGACCTTGTCACAGTATTCGAGTGGCCCTTCACAATCCCTGCATGACGCTATCGGTTGATAGCATCATGCACTCCCTTCATTCTTTTTGCTGTCATGATTGTCCCCACAACCGTGGGTCATAGCTGTGGATTGGGGATCATTTTGTAAAACTAGCTGTACTTGCCTTAGAACAAAGACTTGGTCACTGAGCATTTATTTTATGACTGTGCCATAATCTGTCGTTACCTGTTATGACAGGTTTTATGTCCTCCTAAAGTCATTTCAGGAGAGGAAATGAGCTGTCAGACTGTTTGCAAAGGCTCATGTTGTGGAAAGGAAAAGAAAATCACTGAATTCAAATTTAACAGATGTACTTTAATGACGAGTGTGAAACATGGACAAAGATGATTCTGTCAACATAATCGTCATAGCTTTTCAGTGCGGACTCCTTTTCTGTCGCCATGACATCACGTTTGGCCACCTCACCTTGAAAGTGTCATTTGAAACCGGTTACCATAGAGAAACCGTGTCACTAACCCATGAAAACCTCAGTAATTGTTACAATACTGTCCTTGTTGGATGTCTTGACTGTGACATAGTGTAGAGTTATATTAAATGTTTTGTCTTTTTGATTTTTAGCAGCAATGTGTTTCTTATGTTTCCAACATGGCACTGTGGTATTGAACAATAAATATTGGTATTTGAATGCCATAGCGGGACCTTAGAGCTGTTGACAAATAACTTCACAGATTATTTCTATAAGAGTTTGTTTCCCCCCTCTATTTTTGTTTGAAAATATGGATTCCTTAATTGAAATAAAAATCTGTTGTTCACAGAATTGTGTCATGTTTCATTGTAAGCATGCTTGACAGGACTGCACACACTGAGAATAGAGAATATATAACTGTTGACTCAGATATAGGTTCTTCTGTGATATGATGAGGGAGAAAGCCATACCCAGTCAATACTTTTGATCAATCAATGACAATGAACCTAGCGGGGGTTCCCTAGTTCACAGCAGGGAGCAGCCCTAATGTTGATGCAGGCCTGCTGTTAGATGGTGCCTGATAGAATGAAAACAAAAACTGTGACCCCACAACTTATGTGTGTGTGTGTGTGTGTACGCAGTGCGCGCATACCTGTAAAAGACAGAGCACACATGGACTTTGACCTTTCAGTTCAAAGCAGGTCACTGAGTATCTGAGTATGCATGTGTGTGGTGGAGTGTATATGTCTCCTTTGTAGTGGTCCTTGTGGAGTGGTAGCTCTGCCGGACGAGAGACAGATGTTCAATGACAAAGCCACACTGTGAGAGAGAGAGAGAGAGAGAGACAGAGAGAGAGACAGAGAGAGAGATAGAGAGAGACAGATATAGAGTATATAGACCCTTTCAAGACCATTCTTCATCTCCCCTACAACAGCCACACACACACACACATACACCCAACTCCCCCACATTGTAACCTTATGCCCTTCGCATCCAACCACCCCTCCATCAAGCGCCTCCCCCGATCCCCCATTCCCCTCCCCTCTTGCCCCCCACGACCACCTCTCTCCCCAACCAGGCTGGTATGTGCGCATTACGCAAGTGTGTGAGCGTGTGTGTCCCTGTGCATGTGTGTATGGAGACTAGCCGATTGACTTATGCCTTCATTTCAGAGCTGTCACTCCTGGCCAAACACCATGACCCCTTAACCTCCATTTTAGAGGCCTGCATTTTCCCCCCACCCCTTGCTATATGAATATAAAAAACACATGTGGCTCAAAGGTGGTATGGATGTGTGGGTGGTGTGTATGCGCGTGTTTGTGTGTGTGTGTGTGTGTGTTGCTGTGTGCGCATGTTTATATGTACTGTACAGGTAAATCAAACTGACAAAGATTCTTTGAATGGCGGGAGCTGAATTACTTTTGCACTTCAATTTTGCACACCTGCCGTTTATGGCATACACTTGCCTCAGCACAACCATAAATGCAAAAACCACTCCTATATGAATCTAAAGATAAAAATGTTTAGCATTAAAGGCAAAAGTCTGCAGAGTTTTTTTTATTATAACATTTTATTTCTTAATATATTTTTTATTATATTTATACATTCATTTAGCTATATGACTAAAAGGGCTGGCTATCATGATATAGGCAGGCTGTATTGGCTGTACTGTACAATAATAATAATAATAATAATTAGAATGCATAACTAAATATGCTTTATGTTATATTGTTTACTGAACCCCACATTTCAGCCCCAGCTCACAGTTGAACTTTAAACTGGGTAGAAAAGTGCAAACAGATTTATTACTGTTTTTAAAAACCAAACAAATCGAGGAGTGTCCTATTAAATATTTATACATTTTTGTTGCATACTTAAAACAAGTCCTGCTGTAGCTTGGATGGTCCTTCATATTAAAGCATTGCTAGTCGATTCACACATAGACACATACAGGACTAGCGATAGCATGACACAATGGATCTGTCTCAACAATCTCTGTGAGGCCCGCCTTACCAATCAGGGCCCAGCCAGAGGTCGAGATGACAAACACAATTACGCCAAAGATACATCACACCCTGTGCTCTGACAGCAATTGTCCTGGGTTTGTGATGCAATCCCTCCCTGTTAAAAATACAAGGGTCCTCTCTTGACAGAGGTGACACCGGCGCCAGTCACATGCATTTAACCCGGACTCCACCCCCTCCCCCATCCCCCCCACCACATCTGTTATGACACACTTTCAATTTAGCAGACAGGCCGCTGCAAAGATGAGCAATGGTCTGTGTGGGTGGACAAAGACCTGAGGAAGCAGGTCACTCTGGGATTCAGAGTGGGGTAATTTAGACTTGGATTTAAGTAGGCGGATGCTGGCAAGTGTGTGTGTGGGTGTGTGTGTGTGTGGGGGGGGGGTAGTAGGGGTTTGCCAGCTATTTTTTTCTTGTTTCTAAATGCGAACGTTAGGCGTACAAGGGCGAGCCGGCCGTCCATCTCTGGGGGATATGGCTGTCCGAGGGGAGATCGATAGGCGGGATGTCAGTTTGAATTGAGGTCACGCTTTGTCTCCCCTAAGAGGTCCCACTTACTGGCTTGTCGTCAAAAGCCAGTGGTGTCTACAGTGAAAGGGGGTTGGTGGGGCGTGGGGAGGCGCTGGACAGTTGTAGGGGTGACCCTTGTTTTTTTTTTGGCAGGGGGTGTATTCATTCTCTATGGTCTCAGCGTTAAGAGGTGTGGTTGAGACCCTTGGAGTTAAGTCACTTCTAAAACAGAGCAATAATTATTATGAGCTCTTCCATTTAATGATTTCAAACCAAAGAAAGTATATGTAGCACTGGCTTCAACCAAATGAATCATTTCAGACAAATCAAGTGCACCACCAAGAGTGCATTCGTATTGCTTGGCTTGCACTCCTCTCTACTCCTCTGCACTGAAAGGTTCACACCATTACCCCTGCCTGTATGACCAGGTGCTCAGCTGATTTTAATGCGTAAACAGGAACAATGATGATGGTGGTGCTGGTGTGTGGTCATAAACAGCATAAACAGTAAGATGGGTTGAAATGTAAGCTTCTGTAGTGTTTAACGCTATTGATGAATGTACCTTTAACATCTAACCTCTAAAACATTCAATGAATGAAATACGATTTCAATGTAATGTGAGAATTCAATGTACAGTAGGTGTACAAAAGAACACTGGAAATTACCAGTGTAATACTACAAAATAATATCAAAATAATCTGTTATATTGCATTACGTGCAGTATATGTGTAAGTGTGGCTAACCCTCTAACCCCACGGGTAACTATGTTCCATTACAGGCATTTAGGGAACAGAAAACACTGTTAACTATTAAGCATACATAAGTCATACTGTACTGCATGTCTTCACACTTTGTAAGGGCTTTGTGTAAACTACATTAAATCTTATGTAGGAATAATTCATTTTGACATCCATTAATCTAGGCTTTGTTTTATTTCTGTCTTTAATTTAATTCAGAATGCATGACGAATTAGACAGGCCCAGAACTCTTCACCAAACCCTCCAGAGACTGATATGTAGCGTAATGTCTTTCCAAAGCTAATATTGTAATGAGGTAGATCTGTATGTATGTGTGTGGTCAAACAGTGGAGTGTTTGTGAAGATGTCCCAAAAGCAATAGCCCCATTTCCAGAGTCAACAGACCACCATTTAGCATTCCCAGATCCCTTGAAATGGAACGCTCATTTTTTCCATAACTATCATCTCCGGCAAGGCATAGCGGGGGAATTGGATCTGTCTCAACACAACCCCTCTCTACACAGATGTCATCAAGATGGGGGCCGGCATCAGCCTTCTTCCACAGAAATTGCTCTGAATGGGAAGAAAATTTACCCATCATTGAGGTGCTGACCAAAAGTGATATTGCGCCCCCCTTCCAGCACACACACACACACACACACACACACACACACACACACACACACACACACACACACACCACCACCACCACCACCATCATCGTTCCTGTTATAAATCCTTAAAGAGGGCCCCCGAATTCGATGTATGGCAACAGCATCAATATTGATGTGGGAGAAAATGCTTCCAAAGCCCAGAACATTAATATTAATAGTGTTGTGCTAGGAATGACCCTAACATGGTAATGGCAGTCGGAATGAGGGGCTGTCGGGGAAATATGACCGCTGAATATGGACGTCGCAGTTTAGCTACAAGCGTGATGGAGAGCAACACCAATAACTAACTAGTGTCACCAAACTAGTGTGAACAACACCTTAAGGACGCTAATAGGGTCAACAAAGAACTTTGAGAACGATTTTATGAACTGTGTCTTGTTCAAAATGGTAGCTGCCTGCATCTCAAGGCATCGTTAAGGGTGTTTAATGGTACGCTATTGTGTCTGGAATTGCCTTGGTTCGACCTAACGTTAAACACTTATTTTGAAAGATGGCATGTGCCCCTCCTACTCCTGAGTGCTGATTTGTTGGCACTCCTCTTAACTTCTCACCCTACAGTTGTCCTGGGCTTACAACTGTCCTACCCACCACCCTAATAAACAGGTATAAACAACTGGCAAGCTGGGAGTAGGGTTGCACCTTTGAAAATAGTTATTTTAGAAATCCCAGTTAGAAAGGTATTTTAGTTAGGCAAAGCAAAGACATTTATTTCCTTTTACAGCGTCTATAGCTGATCCTGCATGTGGTCCAGTCAAGTTATCATCTCAAAGTAATTGCATATTGTAAAACAGACAACACAAATTATATAATTGCATTTCTTTCTTTGCAAATAAAGAGTTAGGGTTGCATGATTTTGACATAAACCTGCGCCTTACCTCAATATATCATCAAAGCTGCTGATAGAAGCACTTGACTATAGTACATTATAGAGTACATACAGTATACAGTTAGACTGCTGTGCATTTCCTGAATTACATTGTAGTTACCATCAGCCCTAATGATATCATGGCTCTGCCATCGCAGTGTCCTCAGCTTGTGCAAAGATATGATTACGCTGGGGTTGTTTTCTGGGTCACTAAGTTAAATATTTCAGATGGTTTATTTTTAGCCTTGTCTGTTTCCACTTTGTGTATGCTCTGCCCTCGTGTGTGCGTGTGTGTGTGCGTGTGCGTGTTGGTGGTGGTGGTGGGTGGATTGGGTGGGGGAGAGGGGTGCGGCATTAGTCCTGCTTTTGCTTGCTCTCGATGTCTGCAGGCGGCGTTTGACCTAGTAAGTCATCTTAACATCGCTCGGGGGTCTATCAATTTAGCACTGTGTGGAGAAAAGGGTTATAATTGGTTGCCAACAGACCAATAATGCTTCCAACAATCTATAGGACCCACATTGGAGGCTGTGGCACTTTGTCCCAGGTTGAAATCCTTAGACCTCACCCAACACCCAATATCAATACACACCATAATATTTTAAAGAAACATTACACTTCCTTTGTTGAGTTGCATACACTACATTCATTCAATTAAAACCGATAGCATATTAACATTTCTTTATAATCCAGGGTATCTAATGCCCTGGAAAAACAAGGGAAAACATACTACATCTCATGTACATTCTATCATGGCTTCTGCCGACAACAGAATGCACCATAGACTTATAAATAGATAGACAAAAAAAAAAAAAAAGTTGGCTCGTACTTCCAAAGGTCTTTGCTCGTTGGCGCAGTGAGGCATGTGAATTGAGGTTAGGGGCTGTGCCATCTTGAGCATTCCATTGGCACATGTGCAGTACCCCCAGAAGTGTGCGTCACAACTGCGACCCTGGCGTTCACAAGCTCAATCCTGTGCATGTGTGCTATAGAACAGCATAAAATATTAGAGTTTGTTTTTGCTGACTATATTTTGAGAATTGTAGTAGATATGTTTCATTTAGCATTAACATTAACATCACCGTAATCAACAAGAGTATATTGTAAAGCAACATGTGAGACAAGTGTGGCAGTGAAACACAGTTTTGAATGAGGTGTGTATTCAGTATCACGTTTTTTCAGGGTGCAATACCACCAGTCGCCACAAAACATGACTGCTTCAAGCCTAGACTTTGACCCTGCCCCCCTGTAATCCATACAAATTCCCCAAGCCGCCAAATGCCCAGCCAATCACCAAGATAATTGCTGATTGCTGCCACCTGGAGTGGCCAGTGTAAATGTTTGTTTGCGCTTCTCTTCCATGCTGAGCTACCAACATGTCATGTTGTGCATATGGCAACTGTCTTGAGCCTAGTTCTGGCTATTCCAGTTCCTGGTCTCTAGCAGAAAACTTACTGTGCCTGTTAACTTTTAGCCTGCAGTAGTGTAGTTTGTTGCTCATTGTCATTAGTTAGCCCAGCCTTCCACATTAGTAGTAGTATTTTGTTTGTTTTTGTGTTTCAGGTTTTAAAACATCCAAGATTCTATGACCTTGGTTTCAAATGCATTGTTTTATTGGATTGAATTTGGGAGGCTATTGTAATTGTGATTAGATGAGTGGTGTAAATGAAGGACAGTTTTTCCCACAGATTACAAGAAACAGTTGGACGATTGGAAACCGCCCAGGGGGTGACAGCCCTGCAATGGACTATGACCTTATCACATGTACAAGATAATCAATGCAGGGCTCTGTTAAACTCTTGCTGTACTCTAAAATAAGTGTTCTATAGCAATATCGCAGTCTTATGTTATTGGTACTGTAATATACACAGTCTGTTTTGTACATTGTTGTGCAAAATCATCATAATTTAATATGGGGTAAATACTGTCAAGAACATATAACATACAATGAGCATTCTAGTGTTTAAAAGATGTAAAGCTCGCTCTTCTATTAATCTAGCCGATGAAAAGACTTCATCTTGGCTTTAGCAGTGCCAACCACATTTCTACATACAGTCGAAATACATACTGTACTTAATCTTGTCTACCCGTCTACCCTCTGCTAAAAAATTAAATAATGACATGCCTTGTTTTACTGTAAGGAACGAATGAAGTCATCGCGTCAAAAAGTGCCTCCAACAGATGTCCAGTTGTATTTTTATCTAGAATGTAGCCCTCTTTTCAGGCAATATGATTTGTTCATCAGAAAAGTCTTGAAAAATGATGGTCTCAAAATGAAAGTGTAACAATTTCAGTTTGACAATTGTTTCCTCCAATATCAACTTTCAAAAGAGTTTTTAATGAAATTATAAAAAGTGTAGATTTTGTTATACATTGTTGGTGTAGCACCTACAGTAGCATATGGTTGGCAAAATGAGTGTGTGTTTTGATTATAGTCAAATTTCTAATTGGACCATTGTTGTATATATTACAATAATACACCAAAGACAATGGTTTGTCTCTTTTGAAAATATCCCTTTTGACAGATTCTGTTCTTGCGCCTTGTCTCTCTAACGTGCTTGTAGCCTGCCAATGCCACAGGGCTTCATTGTGGCTTTGCCAAGCGGTGACAGTGCCCCATTCAACTTCTCACCTGCGGTATTGTCTAGCAGGGCAGCTCGCTTCTGTAATTGGGAACCAAGATTCCGGGACCAGTTTTCTTTTTGTCCCTTTAGCGGGAAGCACTGACCCAGACGTGTGAGGTCACAGTCGTAGTAATTGGTGCTGGCTGATGCAGCTGTGTGTGTGTGTGTGTGTGTGTGTGTGCGCGTGTGTGTATGTGGAGGTTAGTATATGGGGCAGGCTATGTTTGTACCCTTGTACAAAATTACACAATTTGTGTGTTTGTGTGTGGTCAGTCATCTACTGTCCATTTTCCAAACTGTTTTATGTCAACTTTGTATTTAGTACCTCTATGTTCATGGGTGTGTAGTATGCTTTGTGTGCTCTTCTAAACGACACAGTGTGCATGCCATCATAACGTGAAATGAAGAAATACTTTGTTTTTCAGTAGGGGGCTGAAATGGAAAGCAATATCATATGGTCCGAGTTGTGGAAGGAAATAAAGTCATTGTGCAACAGAGTCGAATTAACTAAAAAATAAATTTTCACAGAGCTAATAGGAATAGACTGATCATGTACAATACAGGCTTATCTTGTGCTTCTCTCCATTACATATATTTATTAAACCTGTCTTGTGAATGCCGAAATGACATTCAAAGTTAACATTTATCAAATGTGGGTTTATGTTAATCAGGAGTGGTACAGCATGACAACACTTTAGATATAGTATAGTAGTCCAATAACTGGTATAAGTAAGGCCTATTATAGGTATAAAATGAATCACAGTTTCAAGACATAATTTCAAGCAAAATGTATATAAAATGACTCACATAAAGTAAAGCGTCCTTTTCATTGCAGTGCATGACCCTTGACATAATAATAACTGCAGGACATGTACACGTACTGTAGCTGCCCACTATGTGCATGAGGTCATTATTGTGTTTTCTATTAAAAACGTGGTGACAGAAGAATAAAATCAACATTAAAACAAAGAAGATAACCTTAATGGTTTGCTGTAATTCTTACATCTTGCAAAAATAGACCAAATATGCCACAAGTATGTGATTTGACATACTTAATGGATGGCTGTTGGTTACTTTAGAATGGCAGATCAACTGGAGCTGAGAAACACAGGTTCCAATCTGGTCGCCAGCTCTTTTCATCATAATAAACGTCCTGCCCCCTGCCCTTTCCGCAGCAGTAGTGACCTCTACATGACCCTAGAGATGAAACCTCATCCCAGGTCATGATAGGTGACTGTAGCCTCCTATACAACACCTGTCAAAGCACACTCTGCCTGCTTGTCCATCCACATAGTGTATTTGGCAGCTGTTATCACCAATATTGCCCTGGGAGACCAGCACCTGCCCAGACCTCAGGGAGAAATGAATCTACTCATATTTCTATCTTTTTTCTTTCTTTACAATAACAATTACTGTAGTTGATGGTTTTACATACAGCTTGTACATACACCAGCTATATTTGTCACTTTCTATGTTCTATGTTTATACAGTATAGTAACTGGAATGTAGATGGTTGGAGGTGTTGTGTAAACGCAGAGGGTTTGCTACTGTGCTATCAGTGGTAAAGCATCTGTCTAAAATGCTTATATTAGATAGGAAGAGATGAGCTTACAAATATTGATTAAGCCGTAGACCTAGCTTTGATCCAAGGACTTGACCCATGTCTGGACTAATTCACTTACCGCTGTGAACTGCAGGTCATGCCAAGGTCATTACCATTTCTGATTGAAATCTCAATATGTTTACTATAAGGTGATGATGATATCCCACCAGTACTGTTTGACTGGGTTGGACCTTTTTTAACTCTTTATTCATACAAATGGATAGAGAATAAGCACAGCTGGCCATGTATGAGATAATAGCATTATGTGATCAAGTTTAAACCACGACTGTGTGACTCATAATAACCTGATATATTAAACAATTTTTTAATCTTAAATAAAGTGGGTCATAAGTCTTGTAAACCGCCACACACACTTTGTAACTAATGTTGAGGGAGGCAGAATATACAGTATAGTGTGGGTTTCTTATGTGTCTACAAATGTCAGAAGGTATCAAATTGCACACACACAAAAAAATCGAATCTATTATATGTTATTATAAGTTATTTTATGTTGTATGGTAAAAACTGGTGACATAATGACAAGTAGTGTGAGGGCTATCTACTGTATAAAACACACATGGTTGCTTCAGTGGTCATCTCTATGACCTTAATAAATACAACATGTGTAATCCACAAGTAAATAAAACTTGCTGAGCATCAACAACTGAACAACAGCTCTCACTGTGATGTCAACTACCATGTGGTACGTATGACACAGAGTTGTGCACACACAAAACAGATTCTGTTTGACCTGTGGTTGCTCTGCTCATGGACTTCACTATTTATTTTGAGGTAAAAAAACAACAGCATAAGATCAATGAAAATCCTCTTTTCATCTCACATTTCTCCCTTAAGCATAGCTTTGAAGTACACTCTGAGCCTCTACATCCATATCTTTGTGTTTATCTCTTCATAAAACTTTTAGTCAAACAACCTCCTTCTCAATGGACAGACTAGTTTCAGACCACACAGTGGCCACACACTTTCATTATAACTGCTAACGGTGCTCACATTTAAACTATTAAAGGGAAATGTAGCTAGCCATCCTGATCTTGTGAGCTTCAGTTTGATGGTGCTGCGAGAATCAGTCTGGACAGGCAAGCAATCCTTTCAATTCTGTCCGTTATATCTAATGTGTGACCAATCAGCATCGTACTGGAATCTGCGAGTGTGGTTTAGGTGTGATGATAGCAAAAGTGACTCGAAAACAGAAATGGCGGTTTCTACCAAGTATTTTTCAAAGTGCCTGCCCTTTTAAAACAGTTTCAATAGACAGCTCCCCATATGGTTGTGTGCATAGAACTACAGTACATTCTGTGCGTGTAACAACCATAGAGCTATATATACTCATGGTAAC
>JAODUG010000008.1:4108245-4128619 GCA_027564795.1 Aphredoderus sayanus
CCTACTGACTACTATATTGACACCATTCGACAGAATTATTTCCTTCCGGCTAATTTGTATTTGCTTACATTTCTAAACGCAAATCATCTACATAAAAAATGGATCAGCTGTAGGACACAGCACTCCCGACAAAATATGTGTGACTTGGCTTCAGCTGTTGCCAATTAAGACGCGATTATTTTTAAATCTTTTAAAAATACAATCTAAAAAGAAAGCTGTGTTCCAGGAAGCTTACCTCAGACGTTCATTTTTCGTTAGTCCCCTGTACGCCTTGATTCCGCATCAACTGGCAGGCTGGATAATTATTTGCGCAAAGTGCGCAGATGGCAACTCTTGAAATAGAATCCTACAGAAGCAGGAAAGCGCAGATAAATAGAGAGGTATTATCAAAATTAACGCAAAACTCGTTTTGTGTGTGTGTGTGTGTGTGTGTGTGTGTGTGTGTTAATGACGAATTGAACGAATAACATGGAAACGCAGAGGTTTTGTTGGTTACCGTGCGCGCGCTCCTTTCGTTCTCTTTGATTCTCCTCTCTCACGCATCCTCTTACCCTCCCTTTTTATCTCTCTCATTCTGTTACTCTCTTCTGTGCACATACTCATTGCAGATATTGAATGCGCATATCTGCTGGCTCCCTGGATTTTTGGATCCATTCTCTGGTCCACAGTAAATGGGAGAACCGTGGGAATTATATGCAACTTGAGGGAAAAAGTCATTGCAGCTGTTGAAAGTAATCCTTGAAATCAGAGACGACCAGCTTTTTTTCAGGTACAGCAGAACTGTTCTGGTATAAGTGGGGTACACTTTGACTTATCATCCATCCATGGTAAATGCTTTAAGGTGTGCCCAGTGATCTTAATGGGATTTGTGCGTAAAGAAAATAACAGTTTATCTAGATCCTAATGTTATTTTTGCCAACGTAACTTATAAATAAAGTTAAAATATATATATAATTTTGATTATAAATTTAGCGAATTTGCCTTCAGATTGTGATTATTGTATAATTAGGAATATTATCATGAAATGTTGTTATGTAACCAGTGTTGCAGCACATTTTGTTACGATTGGAATGACGTAGGTTTTTGGTCCGTCGTCAGTAATCATAAAGAGAGGACACAATTATGTATGGTTTGTTGTTGGCAAGGACGAAAAGGGATTTTTAAGCATGTTTTGTCCTTGGACCGGAATGACTCGTCAACAGACCCAAGGGCGTCTCTGACATCCTTACTCCATTATCGTGGGCCAATAATTCTTCAAATTAGATTATTTATTTTTAGTTTTATTTTTTCAATGTATTTATGATAAGAGGAATGTATACTGAAATCTAGGAGAATATATCTCACAATGTATTGTTTAAATAAAATAGATCAAAGAGTCCAAAATCCAAAATCAAATCATGATCCTTACAGAGAAGATGACACAGTATAGGCGACAGTATATGAAATAGTACAACTTTATATTTTACCTCTCTTTTCTTTTTCACTCTTAGACCATGACCAGTCAGTTGAAAAGAGTTGTAGCCGAGAAGAAAGAGGCCATCGAGGCTGTGATGGAGATGTTTGAAAAGGGGGCTGAGGTGTTGGCCAGTGCTGTGGGGGAGCTCTTTCCCCTCTGTGAGGCTGCCGCCCCTGTCCTACGTCTGGCATTGGACAATGTCCAGAGCAAAGAGGTCATCTACGTCAAGGATCAGTTCCTGACGGTGAGGAACAAGCTTGATGTGCTTTCCACACAACTGGAAGACATTGACTCTGAGATAAAGAAAGGGAAGTTGGATTCCCAGTACTTTTCTGTGGAGGAGAACATACGAAACCAATTCCGGAAGTATATGGACATTTTAGAAGCCAGACAACAGTTCCGGGAGGTGAAGATCAGGCTGTTTGTGGAGCATTTTGCCAAAACTGGAGGAGAGAAGAACCTGTATGTTCTGTATGATGCTCTAATGGGCACCAACAGCTTTGGAGAGTCAATTCTGGAGGTGGTGGAACGGTAATGTGCTATAATACAACTTTATGCTTGCAGGAAGGCTACAGGGACCAAACAGAACCTCCCAAACAATGTGTGAGGTTCTGTTTTATCCTTGACAAAAGCCATGTGAGCTGCACAGGCTTATTTCTATATTGTTCTGAATGGTTTCCTAATGTACTATAACTAATAGTAAATGTTACATTTAGCCATTGTGTTCAGCATAACAACTGGTTGTTATGCTGTTAAATATACTCCGCTACAATTAAATTGCAGGTATGTGGCAAGGAATCGACGCCTTCTAGAAGAGTTTTGTGTCAGGATGAAGGAACTCTTGTCCCTGGGCCTGATAGCTCTGCTGGGGCACTGTGCCCTGACCCGGGGCCTGGATGAGGAAGATGAAACCATTTACAACTGGAACATCAAAATTAAAGAAGTAGAGTCCAAGATGAAAACAATTATTGAGGATTCTGTAGCGGCATTCCCCGAGCAAGCTCATATTGACACCCAACGCCTCCTCAAAGAAAAGGAGAACCAAAATCTCCAAGATATTGCCCAGGAACTTCTTGAATTCCTGACAAAGAAGTATGACTGGGTCAGCTGGTCAGCAAGGGTGATCAATCATTCCGGAAGCGCCTACCGTAACTTGCGAGCTGGGGAGCACTTCCATCACGTGTCTGGACAGAACTGGTTCGAGGTCGTCAAGGTGAGCAACACCAATGTCGTGGTGTCATACAGCACCAGTCCCAAAGTGGTGCCACGTGGCATTGTCAAGCAGGTGATGGAGGAGCAGGGAAAGAAGGGCAATGCACCGACAGTGGTGGAGGTCTTAGAGAAGCAGCTGTGTGGGTTTGTTGTCCATGCTGTTAGTCGCCATAAGGAGAGTGCAGCCGCGTGGAACTTCCCGGAAGACTGCCATTATTGGGAGAGGCACAAGAATGTGGCAGTGTGTATACATTCTGAGTAAAGTTAAAATGAGGAATACATTGCAGCCATTGCATATAACAAATACCAATATTTATGATGAATTCTCCAGTACTTAATACTTAATTGTCCAGAAAATATTTAAAAATCCTGTAAATGCATTTAATATTGACATTATATGAGAATGACTAACCGCTTTATTATAAACAACACACATTTCACTCTAACATTGCTTGTAACAATGATTAATCAGTGTTAATGCTTCATTTTGAGAAATGGCTACCGTAGAGGTGATTTTGCTGAGACTGCATTTGCTGTGCTTTCATTTTGTCTGTGTGGTGCAGGCTGGCCTACACAGTACTGTAGCACTGAAAGGAGCATAGTTCAACTGTGGAAAAAAAAAAGGCTGGAACTTGGCACTAAGAAGTCTACAATGTGTCCTGTGTTCGAAAACCTCCCAAACCCTTTCCTACCAAAGCCTGGACTTCTGAAAAATCTGAAAAATGCTGTTCTACTTTACCTCCTTATACACCAGTTATTTGCCTTTTACTTTGTGTCAGAAGCCGCGTTATTACCAATTATTATTAGAAATATATCAAATAGAAAATAAAACAACTGTTAAAAGAAATGCTCCTTTTCTGTATACATGTGATTTACAATTCCCTCTGCTGCCAGTACCCATTAAAACAAGCAACACATCCAATGCAGCTTGTCTAATTTAATTTATATTTGCACGTAAGTCAGCAATTTCTGACCGCAGCTTTAGTTTGAATGTCTATGAATAACCTTTGCCTGTGCTAATATCCTAGAGACGAGTTGTAAAGTGCTTGGCTCAGCGGGATGGAATCACTCATTATGGTTGTTGTAGGTGCAGTGCGGTGGAGGCGAACACATCATTTCATAGCTCTTTGGATCTGGTGGGTGTTAAGCTCCTCTATCATAAATCAAACCTGTCAGGGCCCCTCAAGCACAATCCACAGTGCAGGAGGAAATGGGTGGTTAGGATTGTCCTGTGATTTGTCTGCTGGAGAAAACTAACCATGTTGGAGTTGTGTTGAAAGATAAGCGCAAATATTCATTTTAATTTCATTTTGTATGTAGTAGATTCAGTTTGTCTAATAAAATGAACATCCATCTCCTACATATTAAAACATTTTAAAGCAATTTTTAAATGTTTTTATAGCATTTATTCAATGGTAGAAAATGTAAAATAATATGTGTGTGAAATTAGACTTAGATATGTGTTTATTTACCAGTTTACACATTAAACTATATTTCCTAAACAAATAAGACAAATAAGTCATTACAGTGTGGAATGATATCAATAACAATGTAGTGTGTGCACCTGCTGCAAAGGCATCACACCTTTGTCAAAAATAGAAATCCCAGACAGATGACTAAGGTAGACGGAAGAATGGGTGTGCCAGACAATAGCTGAGACAGAAATCCCTCTTTTCAAACATAGAACCTGTCCTACAGAACAGACCACTGACATGTCACAACAGGACAAACAATGCCAAAACAATAACAACATAAACCATTTATTTATAGTGTGACGACAAAAATGGAGGAAAGGTAATTTAGACTACTACTTTAATATTTTGAAGATTTCAATATATTCAGATATTTTTGAAATTCTGTGAAATGTTCAGATCTCCACAGTTTATTTTTAGGGGGACATTTGAGACATTTAGATGTTTCTACAGTCTTGCATACTCTGTTATAGACAAGGATGGCTGCCTGCTCTGTAAGCCATTGTATTCATTAGTGGTTGTGTGGGCTTTGTCTAGGCAACAGCTATTGATCTAAGACTCTTCCCTGCCTACATAAAAGGCTTTGGCTGTGGTTGAACGTCAATTCTAGCTGTCATTATTGTAAGACTAGAGGATCTGCATACTGCATCCTTCTTATGCTTTAGAGAGCCATGGCTGTTATGGTGGATTTACTGTATATATATGTACACACACAGTATACTGTATGACAGTATGACTGAACGCTCATGGGAAATAGGTACCAGGGCTGCTTTGCAGACAGATGGCGCTATTAGCATACAGATTAAATATTTTTCACCACAAAACTGAATCCATTTATTTTTTCCAATTAAACATCCACCCACATGCAGGTGCCATGCTATTGTGAATTTGTTTATATTGTTTTGAAATCACAATTATTATTAACCACATTGACATGTGAATGTCCATGTGGTTAAATGGATGCTTATGTAACACAACACATGCCTTTAAAAATGTACTAAAGTTCTAAATGCAAAATGTAATGTTCTCTCTTCCAGTAAAGACATCTTTCACATTCTCTTCTCCATCAGTCTAAATATCCAAGAGGAGATAGCAGCCAATATCAATATTTCATAAACAAATGAAAGAATGGATGGAAGCTAGCATCAGGAGAGAGCCGATCAATGGTAGGATAGCTCTGTCCGATGAGCGCCTGCCAATCCTGGTCTGGGATAATGCTATTACCCATCAGTCTGTGTGGGCCATCGACCAGCATGCTGCTCTTTAAGTGGACTAATCTGATCAAAAGCATTAAAACATTTGTTCAGTGACACACTGGCTGCAGGTTCCGGCCCCAGAAGTAAAAGCAGACCACATTGAAGGTCCTCCTTATCTAGAATGTGCCTTCAAAGGTTTAAGTTCTGTAGAACATCAAATAACCCACCACTGTAGGAAGCACCTTCCACTATGGGTACACATTTGTAGCAAATATAAAATCCGCACAATAATCTAACCTTTGAACTGCATCACCAGTGGCACATCTATATTCACCAAGCAGTGGTCAACAGGTGTTGGTCCCAGGTTGTCGCAAGATATGAACATATCCCTTGTGATGTCCTTAAAAATATCGTATTTGGCCACACGGCGGCGGTTTGTGTGTTTTTTAATTGGGATTGCTGTGTGTATTTATTTCTTTATTATTTCTTTCTTAATGTATTTGTGTTGTTTTTTCGTGCTTTTTAACCCTCCTGTTGTACTCAGGTTTGAAACACACACCTTGTTGTGCCAGCAGTGCACATCATATGTCTGTGTAGAGTTAAGCTGTAGAATTAGGTTTAGCGCCTTCTATCTGCCACAAAGAGCTAGTGATTTGGGTTGTTTTGACCTGGAGGACATCACAAGGGATATTTTAATAGAATAATAATAATAATAATAATAATAATAATGATAATAATAATAATAATAATATATAAAAATATATAAATAATCTGATGTCTGATCCAAAAAAGCATCTTGTGCCCTCTTTGTTGAGAACTGTTCAGGGCCAACATGAAGATACAATATCACATAGAGCACATTGTTGTGGCAGAGTAGTGAATGCCTGCCTCAATATTTCCCTCATGTTTTCCAGCACTTCCTGTCTGGTGCTCTCACTGCATGCCCTTCCCCCCTCTCTCCTCCCCACTTCCCCCAAAGAGCCCTGTTTAGTGTGTCATGCCTCCCTCCCCCCAGTACGCCAATAGTCCAGATCCTGCTAGCTAACGTCTTAAATTTGCAGCAGCTCATATCTGAAATCACTAAAGAATGTGAACATATTGTCACACATTCTTGTCTTTGTTGTCTCTGTACTCTCTCGACCTCTCTCTCTTTCTCTATGGCAAACCCATGTGCTTTTTCTCATTTACAACCTGGAGTATCACGCTTTTTCTCTCTCTGTCTACTCATTGCTGTTCATTTACTATTAAGTTCATTAGACAAATCCAGAGCCTCTAAAAAGTACTAGATTCCTGTTTAACGATATCTGAAATGGCATCAGTTTACAACATTAATTAATGAATGAACTGCAGTAATATTGGTGGTGTTTTAGTCTATTTGTATGTGTTCAAATTCTTTCAAAATCAAATCAGTTTCTATTCATTTTTGAACTGTTGGCAGCTCGTTGTTGTCTGAGGTGAATATAATTTATTGGAAAATCTAATATCCCTCCCTAATGAACAATGGCCTTGAGCGAGGTTGTTCAGCACTAGCGGTGAGTGGCCTGAAACAATATCCCGTGGGATTTGTTGAAAGAAAGCGTGAGAAAGAGCAAATACAGGACGTGGCAAATGAGGAAGTATTACTTGAACTAGTATTGCCTCCAGCACACAGGAAGTAATAGTTCACAATCTACAGTATAATGGTCACAAGTGCATGTGATGGGCTGCCTGTTGTACTGTATAACTATACAAAAAACACATTTTAATGTTACACATACTGTAATAGCAGTGTGTAACAGCAAACAATACCTTTATGATTTAAAGGTACAATCCTCAATTGTGCTAGCGCACCCTGAGACACCTTTAGATGTGCACATATTCCTCCCCACTGTAAGTATTGGCAGGAAGAGGGGTAAAGAATGGCATGTTGTAGGGAGGGACAAAGAGGATTACCAGCCATTCTGTGGGAGTCTTCTAAGTTTCAAAACAAAACAGCATATTGTTATGCTGGTTTCAATTACAAGGGTGATTCCAGGCCCCTTTAAAATGTTGACAACATCCATTGCTGAGGTATAGTTTAAATACGCCGTCAGCACCTCCTAATACCACCCACGTGCATCGGCCTCAAGTTAAAGCACCACACATTACATTACATCAACTCACACTCTGTAACTAACCCAATGTGGTTTTCTAATAGGCAATACCATTACCATACCAAAAGCTAAAAATCCACAGGGCTGATGTTAAACCTTAGCATTCAGGGATGCACTGGTATGACTTCCTCCCAGCAAGGCTATTAATAGTCCCTCAGGCTTATCTATCTGTCCACAAAACCATTAGTGAATTAAAGATGTAATCGGTATATTGATCTGTTCTGATGTACTCTGTAAAACATGCACGTTCTTGCATCAGTCACTGTTTTGTAGTACAAATACAGTATCACAATATGCTTCTTTTTTTCAAACACTGTAAACTAGAAAAAAGACTTAAATTCAACTTACCCTGTTTTAAAAGCTAAAAATCCATATCATATTTTTAAATATACTTGAAAGCAAAAAGTTGGAAATGAAATTTGTCATCGCTTATGGCGGCAGTCCTCTTAATGTAGAGACCCACTCTCTATGAATGGTGGCAGTTGTTTGGCGGACATGGTGTGGGTTGTTGTGCCCACAAGGTAGGGGTCCAAGTGGAAGCCAGATAGCTACAGTATGAAACATTTTCCATTTGCAGAATTCACTATACTGATTAATCAAGTCAACAAATAAAATAATAACACTATAGTGAGAGATAAAAAGCATAATCAAAAGTAGTGCACTTATGTATAGAATTTAACTTTTACTAAGGTATTAGTTAGACATGAAATTACATGTCCAGAGTAAGTAACTTTGTGTAAAACAATATGATTAAACAAAAAGCCTTGCAGAAAGAATAATTGGATTTCCAATTTACATGGAGCATTATTGTGGTTTCACTCGGTTTTGTACAGCCAAAAAGACTCCAGGGTGAATTTGCCTGCAATCAATAACCTGCCCTTTCCCAGCTTTTGAACCTTTATCTGTTCCCACTGATCTAGCCCTGGTTTGTATTGATCTGTGTGAGTGACATATGAGCTTAGTGTAATGCATTTGAGAGGCAGGCTAACATCTTGTCACCACCGGTGTCACTGTGGTGCATACAGATCAGCGGAGCACGACTCAGGTTAAAGTTCAGATGTGTTATATATCATAAGACAATACAACAATTAAAAGAAGGCATATGAGTATGGCTATCAGTACATGTTTACAATGGAATTATTCTGTTTCTAGAAGGGTTTTAAAATTGTTGTGATGTAATGGCTAGTCTTGCTAACTAATACTTAAGTTATATGCTGGCTCCGGGCTGAAAAAATGGTAGCCTTGTAAGCTCGAGCTTGACTTGAGAATCCGTCTACATGCATGTACAGTAACAACCATCTGGTGTGTCAGGTTAACAAAATGGTAGCATTATCAGACAACTGACAATGCCCATTTACTTAATATAGATATAGATGTATTCATTAAATGCATAGTGCACATTCAGGATTTTGTATCATTAACAGGCTTGTAAGCACGCACTTTAATCTCTTATATGATGATTTATCTTGATAGATTTTGTTCACCTCATTGCAATACAGTATACTGGAACACTGGAATTTACACTTTATTACTTCTATATTTTATATCCTGTGGAAACCCCCTTTAAAATTCTGTTGGAAGTACTCTCTCTCTCTGTTCTTTCCCCTTCACTTCTTGAAACCAGGCAATGCTCATTCTGTCATCATACGCCATGTTTTCTGGGACCTGGAAACATCTGGGGGGTGTTGGCATTCCAGACAAGTTACTCAGATGCAAAACACCACCTGAAACCAAAACTAAAAAGACACGGCTACAAGAATATAATCATCTGTTATAGGAATTGTGTTAGACACAAGGCTAAAATCAAACATATGTTAGTGTGCATTGTGTTATTTCACCACTAAAACATATAAAGAAGAAAATAAATGTCTAGGCAATCTTAGAAGCCAGAGTAAACATATAACAATTTAATAAACAAGTTAATAAAAGTTTTCTTTATATCAGAAAAGTTGATAGATTGTGTATAGCCCTCAGCAATGTTTGGTTTCTTTTCATTCATATCACCTGAATGTGATGAAAGTCTTAACCCATATTATTATATTAAAATAAATATATATATTTTTAAGATTAAGATTATTTTCCAATTCTCATGGTTCTGTGCACCCTCTGCAATTCAATATATATCATTTTGGCAGCTCAGCAGCTTTAAGAACTTGTCATTCAAGCCCACATCTATTTTCCCACGGGAGTTGCCCAAATCTAGGATTACAGTTGATAAATCCTGTCTGTACTAGTAACAACTTTCTATTTATGCAACAATCCTGTTGACACTTTAGAAAAAAGATACAATTTAGACTTTTGTAAATGTGTTTTTGTATTCTGTTTATTGTTAACAAAGCACTTTGTACCCATATTGGAATAAAATAATAATTATTATATGATTATTTCTCTTTTCTTTTTGTCAGTTACTGACTACATACCAGTCTGTCTGGTCTGGTTACTTCCTAGGAAAATGGTTTACAAAACTGCATTGTGAAATCAAATTGCAAGGGTCAACTACTATTTTCACCTGATCTGTAAACCTTCTTGAATGGCTTCTTCTTCTGTATGGGAGAATATAACATCATATTTATCCCTGTAATAATATACCTTAAGATCTATAACACAATACAGCTCTTTGTCACATAAAAGAGCTATTTATTATATTCTCTTGTAGCAAATACTGTATACTGTATACAGTATTACAATATATTCCAAAATGAGAGCTACTGGGGTCTTTTTTCTTGTGAACTGAAGTGACATCTTGTGGTGAGCAAGAAACACTAGTCGTTGCTCAAGGTCAGAAAGATCAAATGTGTTCAATATCTTGACAGTACCATTAGGATTGTTTATTCAGCATCTAACTGAAAATGACAAGAAAATGGCAACAAATGTATTTTAATATTCCATGTGGAAGATAGAAATTCCAAAAGGTTCTGTGTTTGATCTATTCACGCCCATCCTGTAAAACATTGAGCCAAATGGCTGCCTCCACTAGTGTTCAATGTTTGGACAAAAGCATCTGCCAAATGATCTAATTGTAAACAGCTTTGCACTCATCATTCAATTGCACAAGTATGCCCTTTGTGTGATGTGAACTTATTATCGGCCCTTACATTTATCTCATCTTAAAATGGGGCCCATAGGCTCACATCTTCTCATCATCTCCCCCTACACCTTCTCTTATCTCCTTAAAATAAGGCCTATAGGCTCACATCTTCTCATCATCTCCCCCTACACCTGCCGGCACTCTTGTACAGTTGTATATGAGCAGGTATGGCACCATGCTTATTACTAATGGTTACAAGTAAGCCCTTTTGAGATTTACACTAAGGACCAACTCATAAATGACCTTGTAAGCTAGCTAGCTTGTCCCCCAACAATAATGTTACACCAATTCATGGAGCTATATCATTTACACAAGGGAGGAATAATTCACGCAGGGAGTAATGCTTATTTGTATAAATTACATTTGAATATGAATAGTTATATGTCAAAAGACATCAAGCATAGCATAGGACAAGGCAAACAAGCCTGTAGGTCCTACCTCCATCAGCTGGTTGTGATTATGTTGACATATTTGACCACTTTTGTACCCGGTGTGCTTGAACTAAGACTATAAAGACTACAAAGGCATTGCTCTTTTACAAACCCTTTCCACTGATGGAGCCAATTGTTAATTCCATACTGTCAAGTTAGGATCTCAACCAACTCTGGGTGGAGTGTGTATAGACTGTCTGGCCAGACATGAAAAGAAACACACCGCACAAGACTTATGGAGACAAATGTAGGTCTTCCAACTGGCCGACGTCATGCTCAGGCCTCTTACTGTGCCTGTTTACCAGAGACGGGCCATATCACCCATCACGCCACATACCGCTAAGCTGCTGCGAGTCCCACCTCCCACCACCCCCCCCCCCCGATGCTAACCAGTTAGCAATGTGCGAGATATGACAGTGAGATGACACCGTGGAGATGCAAGAGGAAATGGGGCGGTCCCTGCTCGTGCTTGTCAAACCCTCCTAGGCCCAACTGACCGCTATCAGTTTGTTACAGACGTCCTCCCCCCATACAACTCCCACTCATGCTCCATGAGACAGCAGAGCTGATATCAGGCTCTATGTTTGGGTTTGGGTTTGCGTGTGTGTGTGTGTGTGTGTGTGTGTGTGCGTGTGTGTGTGTGTGTGTGTGTGTGTGTGTGTGTGTGTGTGTGTGTGTTGGTTCGTAAAGCACAAGGCCGAATGAGCAAGCATTGGTGGTCACGGTGTTCACTTAGAAACACTGGAACCCTTTCACTTGTCTGGTTGGCACGGCAACATAGTCAATGTGAAACTATTGCCGCCACAAGGCAAATTTTCACTCGTCTTTGTAATGCTTGACTCTATTAACCAATCATTTTCCTTTAGCTGTCAGGTTAAAGCTGTTCACCGTTTTCCAAAACATGATAGCCAGCACTTTTACACAAGCATCCTTAAAAACGTGCAGGAACTATAAATTACAAATTAAAAACGTGCAATTTCGCTTTTGTAAAATAGCTTTTCATTCACATTGATATGAAGTCCAAGGAAAGCTCATGCAGTTGTCTTGGAAACCCTGGTGGAGCCACAACAACAAGGGTTTTGTGCTTGTGGCAAAAGGACGCTTAGTTGCCCTGTGCCTTCATTATAGTGCATTTACACACACACACACACATACACACACACTTTCTATTTGATTTCTATTCCATTTTGGTCTACTTTCTCCAATATTTTCTCTCGCATCTACATTCCAAAAAAAGGAAAAGAAAAAAAACAGCTTCTACTTTTCTCTGTCCCACAGTTTGTTGTGTCGCTGCATTGGGAGTGTTTACAGGATGTTATCTGTCTCCGTGCCTGCCCCCCATCTCTCCAAGTGGGTTACTGTGGAATGCTTGTATGCTTGTAGAGGATGGAGGAGTTCCAATGGG
Organism: Aphredoderus sayanus; assembly: GCA_027564795.1. Classification (NCBI taxonomy): domain Eukaryota; kingdom Metazoa; phylum Chordata; class Actinopteri; order Percopsiformes; family Aphredoderidae; genus Aphredoderus; species Aphredoderus sayanus. Next base: position 4,120,638 of record JAODUG010000008.1, read on the forward strand.
GAGTGACGATACAGAGAGAGAGAGAGAGAGCAACTGAGAGAGAGAGAGAGAGAGAGAGAGAGAGAGAGAGAGAGAGAGAGAGAGAGAGAGAGAGAGAGAGAGGGGGGGGTGAGAGAGAGAGAGAGAGAGAGAGAGAGAGAGAGAGAGAGAGAGAGAGAGGGGGGGGGAGGGAGTCTATATATACATCCCAAAGAGGCTGGTGCTCAAAGTCACAGCTGGATAACGGTGCTGAACCACAAATTCTATAACTGGCAAAGGTATGTTTTTTTACAATATCTATTTGTATCCATTATTTTATGGAATTAATTCTAATTATAGTCAATTATAATTACAGTATGAGTTATTATACAGATAATCTCTCCCATGTGGTAAATTGACCTTGATCGGGTGCTCTGGGAACTGGGAGACCCTCGAGGAACTGGTTTTGTGGGAAATCTGTATCTTTGTTGGCACAGTAAAATGTGCAGGCCTTGACAAAAACATAAAATCAAGAGAGAGGATCTAGTTCACGGATGTGGATGTTGTCTTATGACTTAAGTATGTGGTCACTGTAATGTAAGTTTTTAGTGTAGGTGTTCATCTCAACGATGTGGAAAATAATAACTGGAAAATGCCATTCGCAGATTATTTGGATTATTTTGGATTTGGATTAGGCTACGTGGGAAATATTTGAGAAAAAAGGTGCATTATGTTTTTTTTATTGGGTGGTTGATCAAGTGCTGTGTGGGACTCGCCTTTTTTTGGTCTCATAAAGTAATTTGACCTTTGTACGATTAAAGAGGACACACTTTTAAGTTTAACAAAGGAAGACATTTCCAAGCACAAATCAGGACACTTTCTCAGTAAGTACTTTTATTGTAATATTTTAGTTTATATTTTTAGGACAAAATGCCTTTGGTTAAATTACACCAAATGTACAAGGATATCTTTTTAATTTATCATTGATTGGCTTATGTAGGAAGGGGAACACATTTGATTAAGTCATAATATCTGACTGAACAAGGCAAATGTAATTAGCCCTAAGAACCATGTAAAATGACACCATTGATCTCAATACTGTTTCTTAGTGTCTTCCATGATTAGAAGTTAATAATTATTTATTTAGGTTTTTCATTTGTCAAATATCAGATCGAATGCTGTACCAATGTTGGTGATTTGGTGTTAAATCATATTTTATCTTATGAGAAAGGGTTGTTACCAGAATGGAACAAGTGCATTGGTGGGAGTTTTCTTCTCCCAGATCTGGGTGTGCCTTTACTAAACTGGATATGAATTTCGGGGAAGGAGATATATGTGAGCTCATCTCTCTTGTGTATTTTATATTGAAAACCATAATATAGTTAACAATGTTTCCCATGTTGTGAACATCTGTGTTTGCTTTGGGTCTTGGCTATTGTTGGGGCAGTATATTCTATCCCAGAGGGCCAGCACTGCTAATATTGTGCAATAATTCCACGTCACAATTCCAGAGTACACTTACCCTGTTTGATGTTTGTTCTGAATCTCCAATTGTTGACATTGTGCCTAGTATATGCAGATACTGTCATATGCTTTGAGTTTGTGTTACTGCCACCAAGGCTCTAATCGAGTCCCTGTCATTACAATCAGTCTGGGTGCGGCATGAAACCGGATGCCTACAAGTGCTGACATGACCTTGTGTTTGCTTTATTGCAGTTTTCTTTGTCAGAAAACTGTCCTGACACTGCATCAAACGTATCAGTTAATGGCCATTAATTATTCAATTATGAAATAAAAGCTTGTGAATTCCCATGGTCATTTTACAAATGTTTAATGTTTGCTTTTCTTTTAGGTCTAACTGTGGAAAGTCGCAAATTGGATTGTAGTTCGTCTGCAAAAGATAATCAAAGATGGCCGCTGTTGCTGATTGGCTCCTACAAAACAGGGGCAAGATTGAGAAAGGTGTGGAGATCATGGGTCAGGCCTCTGAGGTCCTGGCCGCTACTGTGGGACAACTTCACCCTATCTTAGAGGCCGTTTTTGTAGCTTCTGCTGAAATTCTCAGCAACCCAGAGGGGAAAGAGGCTCGTTACCTGACTGAACAATTTGAGCTGGTCAACCAGAAACTTGAAGGAATCCAAGATGAGATTGACAAGATTGCCTTGGAGCTACAAAAGACCACAATGAATAAGCAGAACTTTGATCGGGAGGCCCAGATGATCAGCCAGTATGAGAAGTTTCAAGAATTTGTCAGTGCTGGCCCAAAATTCAAAGAGAAAAAGATGAAGAAGTTCCTCAGCCATTATGAAAACACAGATGGTGACATGAACTTGGATGCCCTCTACAATGCTGTAACTGGGGAGAACTTTGCTGGAGACCCCATGCTAGAGACAGTAGTTGCTATAGAGCAGAGAAGCAGAAGGGCAGTCGAAGACTTCTGTGCCCGACTCAAGAAGCTTTTTGTGGTTGGTATTATTGCTGTCATGGGCCATGCCGCTCTCAAGGAAGGAGTGGTGGGAGATGAGATGGTGAAAAAGTGGCAGGAACGGATGGAGGATGTTGAGAAACGAATGAAAGCTGCCGTGGATGACTGTACAGAGAACTTTGCTGATCAAGCCAAGCTGGACATGGAGCACCAACTTCAAGAAACACCTGGCTCTGTTGACCTGGACTTCACCAAATCTCTCTTGGATTCACTTGTTAAAAAATACGATTGGGTCAGTTGGTCCATTAGAGTCTTCAATAACAAAGAGCGTGTTTTCTTTTTCAACTGGTTGGCAGGGAAGAAGTGCCATGGTAGTGGAGGCGGAGCAAATTATTTTGATGTGTTGACCAAGAACAAGGTCAAAGTTGTGATCTCTTTCAGTGTTAACCCTAAACCAATCAACAAAAATCAAATCCAGGAGCAAATAGAAAGGGAAAAGTTGAAGGGCAATATGATGGATGTGGCCCAGTCCTTGAGCAAGACCTTCTCCAACTGCCTGGTGCATGCTGTCAGTTATTACAAGGAAGTGGTGGAGAAAAACAATTTTGAAGAGGATTGTTATTACTATGGAAAACACAAAAGAGCCTACTTATGTATCCATTCTGTGTAACATCATGCAATAGAGTACACATACTGTAGCTGCATGCATCAAATACAATGAGTGCATACATGCAGTATTGCATGTCTATATAGTGATTGGTATTTGCTCATAATCTGCTCTGGGGTGGGGATGACTGAATCATATTGTTCTTGCATTTATTAGTATTATGACATATTCCATGTTTTTAGTTTCGGTCAATCACATATAGTATATTACATTGGGTTTATCCAGCAGTTCATGCTTATGGTGGTTTATCTGAGCTCCACCTTCCTTCATTTTTAAGTTACATCGAAAACATGATGAAAACATATTGAAGGTCTTAGATTTTATTACATATTGGTTATTACCGTGTCTACAATCTAGCATCAAACAACACAAATTTGATTTTGCCCTACTGTCCTACAGTCCTTCCCTCATCGAAGGACTGTATTTTGTACAGTTTTTCTTTAATTTGTAATAAATCAAAACATGAATGCTCACTGGTCCTTCCTCAGTTAATAAATGAAAATAATTGTTTGCCAACATCTGAAAAAAAAGAGTCTATGAAGAAGGATGATGACTTTCCATTGCTTAGTTTATAGCCTAGTGCTGATGTAATTTCTCCTTCAGAATAAGGGCATTCTGTCCGACGTTGTGTTACCATGACAATGTGAACGTCCTTGGTGTGATCAGCATGCTTAATAATTTAGCCCTAACAAAGCACGTAGAGGTTTTATATAACATGGCGGTGACCACAACACAGCTTATTATGATAAGTAGAGCATTTTCTAATATGGGTGTTGACTATAGACTGGCTGGCTTGCCTCTCCTCTGTAACATGATACACCCTATGACCAATAGCACCAATAGGAAATCTCCAAAGTTATTGTCTTCCGCAAACTTTTTAAGGTGAGTCCATTTCTGCTCAAAATAATACTAAATAATAAATAGTGAGTTTATCATATGTAAAAACTAGTTTCAAATCGACGCATCGATTCTGAGCATGGATTTAGGCTACAATAATGAACTATGTTAACGTTATTAATTTCTTTAATTTCCTTTATTTTTCACATGCGCCACATTCCTCTACAGTACTGCACTGTGCACAGTCAATCCTAATGTTGATTCTTTCTTCCTAATTGGTTTCAAAACGTTAGCGTACGACGAAGTGATAAAAATAAAGTGGCAGAAGTTTAACATTATGGGACAAAAACGTATGGGCGTTGGTTGCCACCTCTACCATGCCACGCTGACTTGTTTTATTTTTTTCCAGGAAGTATCAGACATGATAATCACCGTGTACAGTCCCTGTACTGTATTGTGCGGTCTGTTTTGTTAACACGCAATGTTTGTGTAGCCCCATCTCTTAAATGGTAAAACGATACAATTAGTGCCATATGTACACGCCCGAATCAATACATGTTCCATTAAGTGAGCACATTAACAGACCGTGGAACTTTAAAAAAAATATATTGTTTTTAGGGTTATCCACAGAGGGCATCGAATGGTCAGTTATCAGTCACCACTCTGCTCTGACAAGAAAAGAAGGCTGTTATTGCATTATGTAAGCTATTGTAAATGTACGTGCTGATATGACAGCAATTATTTGTTCAAATATTTCAGTGTTTCATTTACTGTTAGTCATAGTGATTGTGACATAAAAAAAGGCTAAAGTAAAAGTATACAATACAACACAGTGTGTATGCATACAGTTTTTGTGTTGTATGGACTAAAGCCTGATGTGAGCTGGCGCACCTTAATGTACCTCCATGTATTTTTCTGAAAATCAAAGTTCCTCAAGCACTTTCTAGTGAGATTATACTGGTAATGCCTATGTTGAGGTGCTTCAAAAGCACTCAAACTGCAGATAAACAACCCCAGGGACCCAGATGGAGAAAGATAATTTCTGTTAAAAATGGGATCACTTATCATTAATGTCAAGTTAAATAAGATAAAGTACTTCTATGCAATTGCATGATTTCTGCATTTAGTCTCAGATGTACTACATACTAAGACATTTTTCTAGCAATTGTAACTGCGTAAATATGTAAATATGACCAAATATCAACATTAATCGATATTATCTGCATGGTATCAGATATACAATCCGAGCTGGTGCGTAACTGTGTTTAAACTGCAGCATTTGTATACATGTTCTTGTTGTTTGAAGATTCCTTAGCACCCTAGCCAGTTACAGCTGTAGAAGGATGTTTGAAAAAGCAGCAAAATGAGTGCTATCAGACTGCAATCTGATGCAGTGTGAAGAAACCCCTCGACAGACCTCTGCAGATAGATGAAGGAGCTGACTAAATATTTTCCATTGTCAGGTTGCCTAGGTTACTTGCTGAGTTGCGATGGAAAACGCACTCTTGCCTAGCAAGTTTAACCTCTTTCAGTTAATCACTTCCCTCTCCCACTGCTCCAGCTGACTGGGTATAGGCTATGTCTGGTGCATTGATTGTACTGCAGTTTCATAGGGAAAATGCAGCATTCATCTGCATTGTCCCTATGCTCCAGACCATATTGTGTACAACCCCCATCTAAAGCCAGAAGTGAATCCTTGACATTTCTTTAACCATGTTTGTACGGTTAAGATCATAAAATATAAAGGGCAAGAATGTACAGTATTATACAGCAGAGGAAAAACTGTCAAGATGAGACAGTGAGCAACAGGAAACATTGTCATGTGCCATTTACAGTAAAGTATCATATTGCAATTGTTTATAAGATGCATTGTAATCAATGTAATGATTATGTAATATCTTGTTATAAATACAGTAATATATGGCCAAACTGATTTTTCCACTCATTTACACTGTCAAAGTAAGAAGAGACATTTAATTGGTAAATTGGTCAAATGTAGTTTTGGTAGGTTATGCTAAATTACCTTTGATTCTGTAACTTCCGTTCCACAATGGTAAGTTTTCTCACCGACATCTTCCATGAATGAATGCCTTAATTGTAGTTGCTGTAGTAGAAGCTCATTGGTATCTCTCACATTACAAGATATACAGTACACTCAGTATCTTCAAATATGTTTCTACTGCTAGGGCTGTGTGCATATTCAAATTGTTAAACATTTTGCATTTAAGACTTTGATGTCCATGTAAACACACCATTCTGCACCCACTGGTCTTCCCTCAATGCATTGTTGACTCATTGCTCACTGGGTGTGGCAAGCCGTAATCTCAGCAGACATTGCCCTGAAACTCACTTTGCTGTTTCTTTCTGTCCACTTCAGTCATCACTGTGTGTCTAGAAGAGCAAGAGGGCAGACCACAGCCCAGTATTACCAATAACACTGTAAGTAGTATCATCAAGAGAGGGTTTGTATTGCCATTTTAGCATATTTGTTGGCTGTTGTGAATGTATTGCCATGATTTGTTCCCCATCATTTTCCGTAGTAAATATCAAAAGTCAGCTGACTCTGAACCATGTCATTTCTTTTTAGACTGTCCTGAAATATCTTCTCACCACTTCATCTGAGCAACATTAATCGAAGATGACCAATCAACTGCAGCGGCTTGTTGCAGACAAGAAAGATGTAGTGGAGACTGTGATGGATGTGTTTGAACAGGGAGCTGAAGTAGTGGCTAGTATTGCTGGTGACCTCTTCCCTGTGTTCTCCATCGCTGCTCCGATTTTGAAGTTGGCCTTGGATAATGTCGAGAGCAAAGAGGCCGCGTTCATGAAAGAGCAGTTCCAGAAGGTCCGTGAGCGTCTGGAAGTGGTATCTGAGGAAATCCAACGGATCAATGATGAGATCAAGAAAAGTGGGGTGGATGCTGCTTACTTCTCAGTAGAGGAGAACATCACTAACCAATTCCGGAAGTATATGGACATCCTCAACGCTAAACCCAAGTTTCGTGAGGTTAAGAAGAAGCTGTTCCTGGAACACTTTGACAAGTCGGGTGGTGACAGAAACCTTCTTACCCTCTACAGTGCTGTAACGGGAGACAACTTCTCTGGGGAATCTGTGCTTGAGATCACTCTCAACTACGAGGAAAAGAGTCGGAGAGCAATGGAGGACTTTTGCGCCAGGCTTAAGAAGCTCTTTTGCATTGGCCTTATTGCCCTGCTTGGCTACACTGCGCTCAAGGACTATGATGATGAGAATGTTCTCAATGAGTGGCGCAACAATATGAAGGTTGTGCAGGATAAAATGAACGTTGTCATTGAAGACTGTATTGTCAGCTTCCCCAAACAAGCTGAAATGGATTCCCGCAGACTGGTTAGAGACCGCTCTGACTTGACTAACCAGCAGCTAGCTGACGCTATCATAGAGATGCTGAAGAAAAAGTATGACTGGGTCTACTGGTCTGTGCGCATATTTAAGTCCCCAACAGGCCTGTTTGCCAACAAGAAGGACTTTCACTGTCCTACTGGGAAGAGTCGTTTCCAGGTGCCTTCATCAGATGAGAAGCTTAATGTCATGGTGTCCTACAGTGCCTCCCCTGAGCCTATCGATGAGGCGCGAATCCATGAGCTCATACAAAATCAGAAGAAGGTCACTGTGGTGAGTGTAGCAGAGCTGCTGTTTGAGGAGTTGCCTGGTCAGTGTGTCATCCACACAGTCAAGACAAGCAAAGATCTGGCCTGCTCCTGGAGCTTCAGTGAGGAGCTGCACTACTGGAAGGAACATAAGAACTTCTACGTCTGCGCTCACTCTGCTTGAAGCATCACACAGATAAAGTAACCCATGGGTTTTTATCAAGGGTCTGCAGCAAATGGAATATATTAACAATATGATTGATATATTCATATTATATCATATGCATCACATTGTAATTATATTTAAGAATACAAGTACTATTCTTAAAGCTGTGCAAAATTGGATGAAACTGCTTTAACCCTCGTAAAGTACTCTGGGTCAAACTGACCAAAATCACTAGCTCTTTGTGGCAGATAGTAGGCGCTAAACCTAATTCTACAGCTTACACACACATATGATGTGCACTG
>JAODUG010000008.1:4138799-4151861 GCA_027564795.1 Aphredoderus sayanus
GTTTAGCACCTTCTATCTGCCACAAAGAGCTTGTGATTTGGGTAAGTTTGACCCGGAGGACATGAGGGTTAAATTCAGTGACACCAGCCAAGTGACAACAGATGCCTGGGCAACAAACAAGTGCATTTCACTCATGTGTGTGTGTATATATATATATATATTATAATATTTTAATAAATCTATGTTCTTTAAAAAGGTAAACACAGCTATGTACATATTGCAATGTTGCCATACATTTCTGGAAGAAAACTGACATTTCATGTTTTAAACAACAAGAAGGGAATAAGGTAAGACATTAAAGCACGGCTACAATTATATGCAACCTCTATATGACACTCTGCAGAGGTGAGGTGTGGCTTTTGAGTTAGCAATGGTTGGTGGTAGTTATACAACACCAAGTACAAATGTAGAGTTGTTAAATACATTGACTCGCAAGAATGAAGCAATGCATAGTTAACGGGCAGTTACATATTATAAACTTTGGACAAACAAGACAATTGTACAAAAACGGAACCAAATGTACATATGGGATATATACAGTATATGTTTTTATATATACTGTTTTTAACTTCACAAGATAGCCGTGCATTAGCAGTGTTCATTACACACACATTTTCTGATAGCTTGCCTGCTTCTGTCTATAACATTTTTTTTTTAAATGTAAGCATATCAGTAAGCATATTTAATCAAGAATCAAATAAACATGCTCTCAATATCCTGAATAATGTTTATCACATTCAAGCCGCTTATGAGCAAATACACTTTGGAATTAAATGGCTTTCGGGAAGAAATAGCATTTCAAAACAAATTGCTTTCTAACCAATAGAATTTCATACAGCATGTTAAATACTCCTCTTTCAGCAAAACAACCAACATCTGACACACAGGCACACAATTGTGCTCATGTGCTACAAGCTTAAACTGCATTGGTGACAAACTATTGCACAGGAGTACCTTCAGTGAGGTGAATTCCTGAGGCAATTCAAAGCATCAACAGACTTGTCTCATGCTCATCCTCAGCCCCGCACTCTACTGTTAATACAGCAGTAGCTCACAAAAGAAAGGTAAAGGCTTACCAAAGGTACCAAAAGGGTAAGTGAATGTACAGAACAAATTAACCAGCGGCTGAAGACAAACAGCTTGGCTGTCTGGTTTCATTTAAAAAAACCTTTGTGGTTATTTTCCACTAACTCAACGTCAAACACTTGATCGATGCAGCTTTAGTCTATATCATATACAAATACAGTACATTCGATATTCTCTCATTGGATGGATCTACTTAACAAAAATATCATAAAAAATAACTTTGCAATAAATTCTAGAAATAAATCCCAACTGGGTTGGTCAGATAGGCGAGGATGCAAGAGGCAGGTCCTGTTGTGTGTTTGGGGAATATGGGGTCGAAGTGCTCTTCTTGTAGTCACAGATCTGTGAGTGTAAGGGCTGTGGACCCCTGCACAAAGGGAAGCTTCATGGGTGTACTTTGAATGACAGCAGTTCTTCAGAGTGCATGTTGTTGAGGGAGCGCAGCTCAGGCAGCTTGAGAAGCAGCTTGGTGAAGGTGGTGGCGGCCCCGTCGCCATGGTTCCTCATGACCAGATTGCGCAGCGCCCGGATCAGATCGTCCTGCAGGGTGTCTACACAGTTTAGGTCCTGGATCCCCGAGCGATCTGAACGCAGAAGAAAGAAAGTGTGGTTGGAAATGTGCTTCATAAAACATTATTGCCATAGCCGCAGTAAGCCAGGAGGAGAGGTGTGAAGGCTTTGCTGAAGGGTCCTTACCCGCCGATACGAGCACTACGGCCGTGAAGAGGCTCATTTCGTCCTGGTCCAACGACAGCGCTGCGAGCTTTTCACTGAACTCGCACATGGAGTTGAGCAGCTCGCCGGCGCCGACAGACCGGAGAGTCTCCAGGCTGTAGCTCTTGCCGCTCAGGAAGGTTAGCGTCCGCTCAGCCAAGTTGAACAAGGACGCGAAGCGGACCATCAGCACCTAGCGGCCAAAACAGGGTTAGCTTAGAAAGTGGCACGTATATTTCAATACTATACATTTCTCATGCACCGCTACATGTTTTTGAAGTGTAGAGTGAGCTAAATGTAGTTCCATGCTTAATTTTAAAGGCAAGTGGGAGAGTGTGTTATTTTTTCCTACTTACCTCGAAAGTGCCAGCTTTTAGCAAACTGACTTGGTCGTGCTCAGAGAGCTTGCGGAAGCCTGGGATTCTCTTGGCAAAGTCCACCACCTCCCGCACAGCTGGGGTGAAGCTCATGGAAAACTCCTCCCAGATTTCCTGGCCTGATTTACAGGGGTCCGCGTAGGGCGAGTCGTTCATGGGACATACCTTGGAACACAACATATTTGCGCACAGGGTTAAGTAAAATATAGAAATAAATAAAAAAGTAATTATTTTTATAATTTTTATATATATAAAAACCACAAAAAAATACACTAGGACTCACCGAGTGAGGTCTGTTTTCCAGACTGTTGACTGGTCCATTATATCCACAAGAGATAGATTGTGTTTTGATTTGTTGCTGCTGTGAAAAGTTGTAACTGTCATCTGACATTTCACCACCGGGGGTGCCGCTGAGCTGCTGTCCTTGTAAAGGCTGCTGGAAATCTCTGGTCTCTTCCCTGTAAGCAGCATTGCTGATGTTGCTATAGAGGCCATGTGGATAACCCCTGTTAACCCCACTGTCATTCCAGCTGTTCCAGCTGTCCTGCTGCACTTCCTCATTCTCTACCTTCGGCGTGATGCGGACCAGCGACGGTGACCCCTGACCTCTGACAGTGGCCTCATCCTCACCGCTGTCCGACGTGCAGGAAGAGGCAGAGCTGGAGTTGGTGTCCATGGAAACCACAGACTCGGAGTCCTGGGAACACCGAGGGGAGGATGAGACGGAGCTGGGGGAGGCGGGGGAGGGGCTGGCCGGGGGAGGGCTGTGTTGGCCGTGCAGCTGGCCGCTGCCGCCGCTCATCATGTTGTTCATGGCGTTCTGCATCTCCAGCAGCATCCGCTGCTTCTCCCGCTTTGGGATGCGGCCAAACCTGACGGCTGTGTGACGGGAACGATGGCAATTAGATAAGCAACGCTTACATTTCACCGGTTAGGCATTTAGTCTCTTATCATCCATCCATCACCATAGTTAAGCCATGCCCAATGAACATACAGTATGTAACCAATGCTTGCGTCTAATGCTGAGTTAATAAAAGGTATAGTAAGCGACTGTAAGCCAATACACTATTTGTCAAATTCACCAAATATCTCCTCGCTGTCCGCTAGTTTACTGTTCACTGTGTGTGTTATGTGGAACACAAAGTGGTGCAGACCACAAACCACAACAATATCCTAGGCTTTGCAATGCATTTCCAATGTGTAGCGTAGATAATGAGGAAGCACCCTATGGCATTGAAAGGAATTGTTTTTATTGTCAAAAACAACCACAATCTTTCTCCAGAATGATGTACAATACCGTTAAAAGATCTGCCCCTTTGTGAGAGGAGTACAGAGGAGTGCAAGACACTAAGCAGATGCTCCTCAATACAAAGCAAGGGTTATATCTTTAGGTACCAACAACTACATCTCCACCCGGTGACCTTGTTGGCTGGAGAACACTCAAAGACAAAGCACACTTCACACGGTGCGTTCCCTCACCGTCTCTGGACATCCCTACAGCGAGGCACTTCTTGAAGCGACACTGCTGGCAGCGGTTCCTGTTGATCCGCATGATGGTGCATTTCTCCATCTTCAGACACTTCTTATACTGGATGTTTTGTTGGATGCTTCTCCTGAAGAAACCCTGGGGAAACCGAAGGTTCCATTCAGATGAATATGAAGCGTAAACAGTTTGCGTAAACTTGTAAATCTGACATCTTTACAAGTGGGAGTCATTTTTACTCCCTACCCAAAGCTACCTTGATTACTTATTTGATTTACTGTCTAGATAGCTAAGCTAGCAATGCTTATTTTGAAAAAGAAAATTGACTGTTTAGCCTGCCGACGCTTGTTAACCGACAATATTAAAATGTTATATTTAGAATGGACGAGTGGGTTATCACAGCCGTGCTGATATCCAATGTAATAGCACAATATGGTGCTTGTAGAACTGTACAGTCAGTCTTTTAGTATTTGTTAGTTAAAAATAAATAAGGGACAAGCCGACAACAGAACCACTAAGCAACATACATTTCCTGCACTAGCTTGCTACTTTGTTTGGGTCTGCTGCGTGTTAGGTTACAGTACCGCAGATCATGCTACTTTGTAGTAGTTTAGACTACAGATATACTGTGCATGTTGTTTACATCATTTGTGCAACCAGGGAAATACGAGTCTGTTAACAGTTGTTGTTTACATTCTTTAACGATGTCGGTACAGTAGCTGCTGGACGCTGTTTTATACATTCATACTGTAAGCTAGTAGACTACATAGGCTATACATTAGCATTTGAGAGAGAGAGGCTATGCTAGTTTATATGATCCTCAGCATAACAATCAGCTTGTCCCCTTACATAAATAGCAACTTGTCAATGTGCTATGCGGGGTTATAGTCTGGCCATATACTAGTACAGTACAGTAGCTAGCTCAGATTGTATAGTATTCTATGTACTGTACCGTAGCCATACAGTGCTAGCAATGTGCCCCCATGCCCCCGTGAGTTTATTGATAGCGTCTTTATCTTTACCGTGTAGCAACACTTAGACCGTTTAACTGATAATATTAACCGGTCACAATTCTTCTTGTCGGTTAACAGTTAAACTCTAACCATGAACATCCTTACTGTACCGGAATAGCAGTACCCTCTAGACTAGTACAGTATTACGTCAGGTGGGCGCCTAACGTAGGCTAATGTAGCCTAGCTGCAACGTACCACTATAGGCTTAAATACAGTGTACTTTATTTTTAACAGGCGAGACCTGTTGAAGTTTATTTTGTCTGAAAAAGTAAAACTACTGTAAGTAGTAATCTATATTTATAAAGCAGTGCAAGAGCATGACTGGTCCACAAGACTGTGCTGGTCACATTTCAGGACGAGCTTATGCGGTTTCTGATTTTTTTGATTGAGGTCTGCATGATTCTGCATCATGTTGTGTCTCCTTCCTTCTTACAATAATAAAAAAAAAATAGAGATCCCTCCACTGCATATTACAAACCCCCTTTGCCTCAATCTTGAGGATATCACAGAGGTATTTCTCTCCAAAAGAATCAGTTATATAGACCATTATAAAATACTTTCCCCCTCCATGCTTAGCTGTTTCCAGCTTACAGGTGTTTTCTAAATGCTAATGTTTGACGGACGTAGCAACAGTAACAATGGTGGGCGGGGTTTTGCAAAAGGTCAATTAAGCTTTGAGCGACCCAAAGCGCGTAGCCCAAGGCGCGTGCCTTACCTTGCAGCCTTCGCAGGCATGGACACCATAATGGAAACCTGAAGCCACATCTCCGCACACCTTGCACAACAGCACCATGCCGTTGATTTCTGTCAACACACAGTAAGCGTCTGATAACCCTGGCAAGAAAAACGCTGTTTAACACAACGTAAAGATGTAATCCGCTTACTGGTAATGCTGCTCTTGGAAGAAGTCGAGGAGCGCCCGGACTTCTCGGTCCCGTTGGCGTGCTTGGCCAGCGGAGCAATGTCCACCAGCATGCCCACGGCACGGCTAGGGAACGAGGGCCGCTGAAGACTCGGCGAGGATGAAAGGCAGCGGCTGTTGGAGCCCTCGCTCACACAGGACTCTGGGCTGGAGGCCGAGCCAGAGATGTAGGCGATGACGCCTCCTTGGGGTCAAAAGAAACAGGTTATAGCACATGAATAGTTTGTTATATCTGAAAAACCCATGTGTTACATACAGTGTTTTGACATATGCATTGCAATGATGATGGCAAATAGAGAATATAGGCTTATACTGCAGCTACACATTCGAAAATAGGAACTGGTTCATTAGAATGTTAGCAAACTGAGTTGATGTGGTATACAAGCGAGATTTGGAAATCCATTCCAAACAAATTTGTAGATTATTAAATATAAATACTTGCTCACTGAAATTGCAAACTGTGGGAAAAGTATAATAAGTAATAATTTTGATGTCAAAAATCTAAAAGGCTGCATATTATATAAATAAATATAAAGCAGCAGGTACAGGTTGTTCTTAACGCACCCCTTTATGAAAAGGCACACACTGTGAATACATGCCCTGGTTAATGTTTGCTCTGATATTATTGACCTGCTTTATTGCCAAGGCAAATATGACATAACATTTGCTTTGGGGATGTGCTCTAATCATTACAGTATGTATACAAACTAAGTCAGATTGATTGAGCTTTGCCTCCCCCATTATAGTCGAATGGTACATGAATGGAATTGAGGATACAATAGAAAATTCACGAGCACCAACAATGGCAATAGAAACTCAATATTTGTCATGGTTGTTGGGGAAATTCTTATTTTCTATTTATTTGTTGAATAGTAAAACACACACTGAACAAATCTCATGTGTATGAGTAATGTGAGATGAAAGCTTGTATGTAACAAATCAAGGGAAAAGAAACATAGTAGTAGCTGTAGTAGAGCTGACGTAGAGATGGAATGTACTGTTATGTAAACTTTCAAAATATGCTATTTTTAAACATCCTCTACTTTATCAAAAGCGATACAAAGGAGTAATGATATATCAGAGCTCAAACCTAGAGATAGAGAAAACCATCCTTGAAGAAAGTGATAAATAACAATGTACATCCTTTTCCGTGAGACAGACATTGGAGATGATAAGAATGCGTGCCATTACGTCTCCTCCCTAGTGGGGACAAAACCTATAAAGGTGAATATTTTCTTTGTATGTGCAGAATTCTCTGAATAAAACGTATCGGGCTGTTTTCTAGTGTCATCCGTTGTTCGCTACTTACTCTTTGCTAAATATTTGATCTTAGAGACCGAGAGCCGCTTGGGGTGTTCACTGTAATGTACAACAGAAGCGGCAACACTATCTAACAGCGCTATGGCAGTTTGCTTTCACGACTTGACCGCACGTGGATCCCGTCATGTTTTCTTGTAAACTGAGAACAATCTAGGTCACCGCTGCTGTCTCTTGCTGCAGCTCACGTGGCCATGCGGTCTGCCAGCTCGACCGAGACTGTGCACAGATTATGCAACGGAGGCGTCACAGGCTCCTCTTGGCCAATGGGATATGGATCCCAGGAAGCGTGTACACAGTGGCACATGGCTAGGCTACGCGGTCCATGTGAGAACGAAAAAGCAGAACACTTGTTATTGTGTCAGATACCCTGTAGCAATGGGCACTCCTAACCCCACTTACAACTACAAGCACACACCATGGTGATCAAAATAGTTCATGTGCATGTTTAAACGTAATTACAATGGCCTGATGACCAGAAACACATACATTACCCATACATTCTATAACGCGCAATGGTTTTGTGTTAGAGGTGGAAATGAATGAGACTTGTAATTGTTTTCAGTAGTGCTCTGGTTTTGTTTAAATTTTAAATTTAAAAACAGTCAGTTGAATAATGCTAGACGCACAACATAATGTAACAGTAGTGCATAATTAATAGACTAATATAAATGTGTCTTACCGGGTTTGGCTTTTCCAATATCATCTGGCATCTCTATTCCGGAGATTTTTACAGAAAGAGTACTGTACGTTATGGTTAATAAATTTGTCGATACTGTCACAATCTCGCCAGGTTCACGAACTTTCGATGCAGCACAATAAATGCACCAGAATCCGTAGCAAATATTCCGATCACATTAGTTTGCTAATGTGTTAAATAAACTCATTCGTAGAAAACATCGTTCGTCTGTTATTCTGCGTTGATCACTGGATTCTGCATCAAGCACGAGTTGTAGTTGGAAACAAATCTTCACTGCGACTGCAGTACACCACATGCACAAGAAACTCCTCTTGTTGTTTGACTCATCGGTAGTCAAGAGAACTCAATGTTCTTTCAACATTGTGCTACCCATGTGACCCATTTGCCGACCACTCCCCTCAGCTTGGCCGCTTGAGCAACTTTAACCCAGTGACACACTTTCAGGATAGCAGAGGCGGAGTCAAGTAGGTGCGAACGTAACTGGTACTGTGGTTGTTCGTTGTGGTCACGTTGCCGTGCACGGCGTTTTCGACGGCGTGAACACTGTTACAGAACACAATACACAGAGAAACATAGGTACTGCGACAGCGATGATATATCGCTACTAGGCCTACATCAAGATTGTGTAATAGTTTATTCGATTTTTCCAACTGGAAATGTACATTAGCCTTTATGGAGATAATTCACTTATTTGCAAAATGTTGGAGTGTGAAATGTCCATAGAACTAAATAACTCGATGACCGCTGTCGCTTAGCATTATTTATAGATTTTGTGTGTATGATTTTAAATGGCAATTACACAGACTACTCATTTAACTATGGGGCCACTGCATAATTGCAGTAGGCCTGTGGACAGATCTCCAAGTCACAGTAAGATGAAAAATCGTACTATGCTTGCTGACACTCACCGTCTTCGTGCACTCTAACAAGTCATTTTCAAAATGAAAACAAAATGTATGAACATTAAAGAACAAAATTTTTCTGACTGAGATCGAGCTGTTTTTTATTAGGCCTACTTTTAAGTGCCTGTAAAATAACCTATATGAAAAGCGAATCAGCTACGACTGCAAGTGAGATTGTGTCTACTGGCCAACATATAACTCCAATGATATCCAATCATCTTTTTTTTTTATCATTGAAAATATACCTCCCTGTAAAATATAATCTGTTCCGCAAATGACAAAGACCCGGAGATACAGCAAACTAACCCTCAATGAAATGCTTGACAGCCCAGCTTCCTGTGAGTAAACTTTCACAGAATGGTGTATATAGGAGTACACAACTTCAAAAGCTCTTAGAGCATCTTATATTAGGCAACATTCCAATAGTATCCATTAAACATTTGTTTTGATTTAGGCTAACATATGTACACACATGGTATATAGCTATATACTGTATATACACAAGTGACGACAAAACATGGATGAAAAAAGTTATAGATGTTATGCCTCCATTTCACAAAACAACCAACATGGTTGCACATGCAGTTTCTATTAGTGAGTTTGTGTGCGCGCATGTAATGGAGGTGTATGTATGCAGGGATTAGACTCTGCCCCGTCGGGTCCAAAAATACACACTACCCCATTAACTACACTGTAAGTAACTGGATAACCAGCTAAGGTTTTTTTTACCCCATTTAATTAGTTGACCTAGTTTCAGCATTTATGTTCAGCATTCATACAAAATCAAAAGTTGACCCTGAATCATAATTACACTGTGACAGAATGGACATTGAACATATTAACCACATTATTTATTCAGCCTATATTACCACAATAAAATGAACAGCCTGTGACATTAAATATTTTTCATTGTTTCTTTATTACCATATTTGTGGAGATAACTTAATCAAGAAAGAAAAAAAGAAAAAAACATACTAAAAATCGTAGATAGAAATAATCCCCAAAAATAAACCACCCCAAGCCCTGCCCTCTCCCTCCCCCAACACACGCGCGCATATGGATGTCCTCTTTATGTGGCGTATCGCTTTGTCCACTGTTTTGCTGTTCGGTCATGTTCCGCTCTGTTAGTCGTGTACTGGGTTGCAATGCTTCCAACAAGGGGATCAGCTGAATGGAAGAAAACATGGAACAGGTTTAGTCACACATAAACATGCACAGCCAGACCGGCTATGACAACAGAACAGAGCCCAGAATACAACAAACACACACAGACAGAATGATGTCATTCTCTGCTCAGGATGCAATTACTCCACTATGTCTAAAACACTCCCGGTCCTCTGGGTCAAAACAACCCAAATCACTAGCTCTTAGTGGCAGATAGAAGGCGCTAAACCTAATTCTACAGCTTATACAGACATGATGGCACAACAAGGTGTGTGTTTCAAACCTGAGGACAACAGGAGGGTTAAAAGGCACATAAAACAACACAAATACATAAAGAAATAATAAATGAACAAATAAATACACACAGCAATGGCAATTAAAAAACACACAAATCATACGCAATCAAATGGCGCCGCCGTGTGGCCAAATCCGATATTTTTAAGGACATCACATACTATACACTTTATGTGCTTAACTGAAGTGTTTCAACTGTTCTTACCTGGGTTACAGTCTGTGAGCAGGGAACAGATAGACAGCAGCACCTTGGAGATGGTGAGGGCAGGACTCCAGTTGTCTTTCAGGATGTCCAGACAGATCACACCCTGACTGTTGATGTTGCAGTGATAGATCCTAGTACGAAATGTTACCTGACGAGACAAGGAACAATAACTTGCATAATTATATGCTTTTCCTACAACCACCAAGAATCCCTCAAATAAGTACTTTCAAGCGCTGTATAGTATTGCTATAGTTTTCTTTCCCTTTCTCCCTCGTTCTCTCCTACTCTGCCTGCCTCCACGTGAAGGAGTTGTGTCGTCCCACTCCAAGCAAAACATTGCCTCATTGTTGAGGTGAATTGAGAATGTAGAGGGATATACAATGTTCCAGGAAACATGTATATATCCCGGAGACACACTTTGGGCTTTAAACAAGAGACGAGGGATTTATTCTATAATAGCATGGCAACATGTAAGACCTGTTGAGCAGCAGTGAAAGGTAGTGCGACCCAGCAGTGGAGTTGCAGCTGGTGATAATGTTAGACCACAGCCTCCTTCCCCCTTTAGCACAACAATAGGTTCATTTTACTCAAGAAAACCTCAAGATAGTTATGTGACAATGGAGATTTTAATCAACTTGTAATCCGAAGTGTAAACAGACTAACTTAAAATAAACACTACAACCACTTGATTGATAACTTGGGAACTCAATATTAATGGAGACGGTGACCGGCTTTGCAGACACAATAACAATGAAGGAGGGTCCACGAATGATGGATTATTTTACGCTGAATATCTGCATGAGAACTTAAAAGGTGAGGTAAGTGATGCTGTAGAATGATAATTAAATTGATAATTACATTCTTAAAAATTTAATAAAGATAAATCATCTATCATGACTACACAATATAAGCACTAACGGGTGTTCACAGTTTGTTTGTCAGTAGACTGAACTTTATGGTTTAGTACCTTAGGTGGCTTGAAGGGGTAGTCGGGTGTGAAGGCGATGTCCAAGAAGAAGACCCCTCCCTCGTACACAGAGCCTGGCGGTCCCAGTATAGTCGACCTCCACTCATAGATGTTGTCTCCTTTGGGGCCAGCACTGCAAGAATAAAGTGAATCACTTTAGCCTGTACACTTTTAAATACTTTAATTTATAGCATTATTAACTTCTGTACTGTATTTTTAGAAAGATATGTGGAAAGGTAAAGTAACCATCTGAACTAGGGCTGTGCATAAGACAAAAATAAGAACAACAACCTTGACTGATGAAAGATTTAACCTTTAAGTCTTAACACAGAAAAGCTTCCACTTCCTCAGGTATGATGTAGAAAGATGCATGCTTTCACAACAAATCCCTAATGATATGTCTGCATCATGATCTATATTGATTGCCCCCCCCCCCCACCCCAGCTGTTATCCTTTTTACATGCTGAACATGTGGTCTTGAACCCCTGGGGAAGCCATGAGAACAAGGCACAACAATATTGATGTGAAAAGTCCTGGGGTGTGCTCTGGGGCATACTGTGTTTTCTCAACAACCCTGATATGTGCCCTTAGGTTGCAAGTAGGCTATATATTATAGTTATGATACTTTGCCAGAAGAGAGCAGATTTCATTCACAAATAAGGCGTAAGCTACCTGTTAATAAAAAGGTGTCAAAAAAAGTGCTTCAAAAAGCACTGTGTACATAATTACTCCACTAGCACTAGGTACAGACAATAAGTATAATGCTTACCCTGTACAGCTGTGTTCATGATTGTCAAAACTTAATAAAAAAATCTAATGTTATTCCAAGGAAATACATTTATATTTATTAGAATGACATAAGAGGCATAACACAAAGTATTGCGTAATTTCTGTTTTTCTGGTATCCTATTTTCATGCTTTTACAATAACCATGTGATTGCATGAATATACTGCTGGACATTGGACAGAGCTTGAGCAAAAGCTAAACTCACCTGCAGTTTGGCGGAGGGTCCAGTGTGATATCCGCCAGCTCTTTCTGAATCCTGCAAAACAGTAAAATAAATTTCCAATGCTTGCGTTTCCCAAAAGCTGAGATAACTGCAGTTTAACCTTCCCGCTGTCCTAAGGCATTTCAGCAGACTACCAGCAGAGGGAGCCAACCGCAGAAGGTCATATGTCTGTGTTGTGGTTGGCGCCAGCTACTGGCCACTGCACCAGGTCATTTTGACCCATAGGACAGCGGGAGGGTTAACCTGGCAAATACTTAAATATTCAAATCCAAAGCCATTACCTTAGTTAACAGATGTTACAAACAATAATGTGATGAGGCACCCCTAACTAACTATACATTCTAGTGCCCCTGGGGAAAAAACAACAACAACAAAAAACAGATGCAAGGCTACCTTTTAGCGCTGGTGGATAGCAGCTTGGAGGTCTTGCTCATGCTGGCTTTACTCTCCCGTTTCTTGCAAGGTGTGTCCCTCTGTCGGTTTTGGCTGGAGGATGAGGGCGATGAGGAAGAGCTGGTGCTGGCACGTGAATCCTCATCCGACATACCGGTTTGGATTGGAGAAGAGCGACAAACCTGTAGTAATTCGATAAAAAAAAAATAGCGTTGCAATAGCAAAGCCAATACCATTTGGCCTAGACAGGAAACAGGGTTTAGACATGTTATGGTCACTTGATCTTTTCTACTCGTTGAATGTTAAGAATTCCATCCAAAAATCTCCATCACCTGGAACTAACTGGTTTCTCTACTACAATTAAAACCTGCTACTGTAGTACATGGCTGGTACCAAATTACTACCAAATAACCAATGTGGTTCTGCAAAGGTTTTCACTCAGTTTAACCCTCGTAATGTACTCCGGGTCAGAATGACCCAAATCACTAGCTCTTTGTGGCAGATAGAAGGCGCTA